>PVIH01005034.1:64703-130300 GCA_004025045.1 Sigmodon hispidus
ACAACTCTTTTTTTTTTTTTTTTTAAAGAGTGTTCTGGGGGCTGGAGAGATGGCTCAGCGGTTAAGAGCACCATCTGCTCTTCCAGAGGACCCGGGTTCAATTCCCAGCACCCACATGGCAGCTAACAACTGTCTGTAGTTCCAGTTCCAAGCAAACACCAAGGCAAATAAATAAATAAATAAATAAATAAATAAATAAATAAATAAAGTTTTTTTTTTTTTTTTAAAAAAAAAGAGTGTTTTTTTTTTAGTATCATGAATAAAGTCACATTTTCTATCTGTGTATATCCTTATTCAAGGTCCCTTCCCCCTCCTAACCCCTCAGGTCACTCACTTCTCCACATCTTCCCACCTCCTCCCCAGCATGGGCAGGAGGTCACAAGGTCCCAATGTCCCAAAGTCCCAATATTGCTCAGTTCAGCCTTCACTCCTGGCAGATCCAGTTTTCTCCCCCTAACATGGAGACTGAGTCAGGTGTTCCTCTAGAGGGAGTGGGATCCAAGGTGTCAGTCCAAGGTGTTTCAGATCCCAAGCTGTTCAGTGGTTGTGAATGAAGTAGAATTAGATCACTTTCCCGCTGCCCTTTCTCCCCTCCAGCTCCTCCCATACCCCTCAAGTGGGTAGTCCTGCTGTCTTTTATTATTGTTACATGATTACATAGCCTATCCCTAGTGGATACATCTACATCACAGCTCCTTCATTTGTGGTTCAGGAAACATCTACAAAATGGGGACAGATAAAACAACTAGGGTACCAGTAAATTTGCTATGAAACAGTCTCTTGCAGAAATGATTATACTAACAAGATTAGAGCAATGGCAAGATCAATGGACATATTAGCATGGTACAGGGAAAACTTCCTGGAGTCCCACCTTTAGACAAAGAGCTACAGAAACTAATGATTGCTGAAAAAGGGAGACTTAACATGTCCAGGGATGAAGCCCCTTACTGGTTGTTCAGTGCTGCATGGTCAGCCTTGAACTAATACATAAACAAACTCCAGATTCGGCAGGTTGTGTTTATTTATTTTGTGCCTGATATGGTTTTATTGGTGTTTTTTACTGACTATCACACTCACACAGATATTCAGGCAGATATTTTTTATCACCTAGTAACTGAGTGAATAAATATAAGATGGCTAAACAGGAGACCCAGCACATTCATGTCACAAAGTGAATATGGGTTTCATAATTTGGCCTAGCTGGGGAGTTTCATATTAATTTTTTCAGAGTCACTTATCACAAAACAAGAACAATAGAAAAGCAGTACATGTATTCACCTCACTCAAAGAAAAGAAAAGTGGTTCATGATCATGAATCTGGGCTGTTTCATATACCTACCTGTACACTGAAACTGAAGGCAAAATAAAATGGGGTAGGGTGCTGTTATTATGCAAAAATTGTTGTTTTGACCACAAGATGGAACACATTCTGACAAATGATGATAATGTTTTCTTAAGAGAAATGAAAATTTGCATCTCGAGAACCTAATTCTCAGATCTGTATGTTTTAGGGTAAAGGACGACAATTTATTTCAGTTTTCTCAGAGTTTAGAGGAGACATGTAACAAACTTGAGATATGGCAAGGGATGAACAGCCGTGGCTGCAAATAAACATATGAGGAGCATATTCTCCATGGTCCAGAGAATGAACTTCAACAGGCATTCCTTGGTTGTTGAATGAATGCATTTATTAAGTATAGAGAAAAACAAAGTAAAAAATAGATAAATGATAGAGACAGATTGATGATATATAGATAGATAAATGACAGATAAATTTCATCAAATCAGGTGCACAAAACAATCTGCCAAAATCAACTTGAAATGTCTTATTGAAGACATACACCAGGAAGAGTTCCTCAGAGAGAGTCTGGGACACAGCAGCAAGTCCCCTTGTATGAGGTTTCCAAGTCTGGGAATCTTTTATCTTCCATCTGTTCTATAAGATATAATGTCTTTACTCATGGGTTGTTTAACTGTTCTCTTTCCTACTGTCAAAGTTAATGTGGCAGCCCATTCCTAGACAAGAAGTATTGGGGAAAATTTGTCATAGACAAGCCTATGTAGGAAGGGTAGTGGTGCGTAGGCCACTTCGAGAGGCAGCTCTCAGTAAGCTCAAAGAGCACATTAGAGTTTTGGAATCTGATATGCACTATAGAGCAGGGCGGAACAACAAGAGGCTTTGATAGAGGGGGTCTACACCAGGCACTTCTAGACATTATATGCTTTATAACATACCTTCAACATTTTTAAATGTTTAGTTAACTCTGTCACCTTTCCACTGTGAGCTCTGCTTTGCGTCTGGGCAGACATGATAACTATCTTGAGCATGTGATCACAGTAGTTCATCACCAGAAGAGTGGCCATCTTGCTAGTTAACAGCAACAGAAAATTCTCAGTTGGATACAAGTGAGTAAGTCTGGAGAAAAAAAATTTTGAATATATTCTGGTGGCATCTAAAAAACAAACATTTGATCACAAAATATCTCCTCTGTAAAATGGGGCAATAATATCTGCAGGAAAGTAATGACCTGTTAAATAATTGATGACTGACATGTGTTCAGAACACCTTGGAAGAAACATGATCTTTAAGCATATGATATCATTATTACCACCATAATAAAAAATATTTAAAATAATAATCACTACATTTAAACACCTGTACTTGCATATGAAATATATAACTCTTTTTACTGTTTTGCATCTAATCCACAGCACCTGTGTTAGAAATGGAGCCCAATGGCCCAGTTTTTAAAAATACATAAAATTTAGACAGATACAGGTTTTTTTTATTCACCCTATTGTGCCTAGGTCCCACAGAACGTAATTCAAACAATATACTACCACAAAGAGACCACTTCAATACAAATCTTGCTAGTGTGAGTTAATAAAAATTACTTTTAAAAGCAAACATCTGGCACCTCATAAATACATATCACCTTTCATCAAGATTTTTCCGAACTCTCCTCATATATATTATACTTATAAGCATTATTAATTCAGCATATTGTACTTCAGTCCTAAAGAAATCCTGAAGCAAAATTACATGTGTAAAATATGTGCTGCAATATCAAGGCTTGTGCAGATCATAAAAGCCAGAACGTTAACCATGGTGCAAAAGCCTTTTGATTTAATGTGTTCTGTGAGCTAGCTCGGGTGATTTTCTAAGCAGATACAAGAAAATACCACAGTTGAGCTTAAAAGCAGCTCTGTATTCCAACTAATGTTTTCCTGTCTTGTGACATTTAGCAAATTATTCTAGGCTTACATTTAGCTTATGTCAAAAATGTGTCTGAAGTATTTTATTCTGGTTTATTTCTACATCTAAAGGAAATTTTAAAACACAGTTGCCTTTACAAAAGCTTTATAATATCAAACTGGTAATTCTCTTATTCCTGAAGATACTACTAAGGAAAAGCAAAGCAAAACAAACAAAAAGAAAACTCAGGATGCTGACAAATGTCCTTGGGAAACTTTATTGTCATTAATGGTCTTACAATGAAGTGTTAGTTTTGTAGTTCAGAATTAATTTGTGTATGTGTTTAAATAGAGGTCACTTTCTTTCTATGTCTTTGGCAAAAACAGATAATATATTATATTGCTATCATTGTAGTTTTATAGTAATATCCATATTTGTTTCTAAAATCTTATTGTTTTATCATATTAAATAGTTACTTTAGTTTTTCCTGAGAAGTTGGGGTTAAATGTATTTCCTTGTAGTTTTAATTTCTTTTAGTATTTTAATAAAAGAATAGCACAACGTAAGTCTATTTAAATCCCAGAATCTGTAGGTTGGTCTATCTCAGACTAAAAGGTGGCTTTCTTAACTCATTTCATATGCTTGGCATTTTGCCTAAAACTAGCATCATTCTATTTTTTGCATATGTTTTATAAATTATTCTCACTAACTTCCATGCAGCATCCAAGTGATACAGGTACTGTAGTGGTTTCTAAGGGGCTCAAAGACCAGCCTGGCCTCAGCCAGTGCAAATTGGTGATAACTAGTGCCTTAAAAGAATGTGCTCCTAAGTACTTCCTCATAAACCAACCCAGGTCATCCTGGAGCCTTGAGGGAGGCAGAGTCCAAAAACATTCCTAGACTAGCAAGAAATCACCACCCAGAGCAACATATACCAGCAAACTAAAGCCCTCTCCCCTGGCTGGAAGAAGAGTCTGGAGGAAAAAGAATTTAAATCTTTCCCTCCATTATAAAATTGGACTTGCTGTGTCATTTTTCTGAGGCATCTTTGCCCCCTCCTTCAAGGGAAAAAGCAGGATAGCCAGGAGGAGGCAATCCTGACTCCTGACCCCAAACCAGGACATAGCCCACACAGGTACCAAGACAATCAAAACACTCAGCATCTATATGAACATAGAAGATTTGATATAAAAAATGAAGAGTGCTAGTACAAATGGGAAACTCAGCAAATAATTAATAATTTTACGTTGGTCAAGTACCTTCAGGAAAATTAAATGTGACTATAACCAAAAATTAACATGGGTGAAATTTTTGCAGATGCTAGATACAAACATTTGACATTTTAAAAATTGGATTATTTGGTTTGTTGATTTCTAGTTTCTGGAGTTCTTTACATATCAGCCCCCAGTCAAATGTGGCGATTGTGGAGATCTTTTCCCATTCTGTAAGTTGCTGTTTTATTCTATTAGTGGTGTCCTCTGCCTTATAGAAGATTGTTAGTTTCATGAGGTCCCATTTACTAATTGTTGATCTAATTGTTCAGGAAGCTGTCTTCTGTGCCAATGTATTAAAGGCTATTTTCATTTTCTCTATCAGGTTCAGTGTATCTCATATCTAAACAGAAATTTCTCAACAGAAAAAAACTCCAATGACCAAGAAATATCTAAAGAAATGTCCAATATCCTTAGTAATCAGGGAAATGCAAATCAAAAAAATACTGAGGTTCCTTCTTATACCTGTCATAAGCTCATGCTTGCATAGATGTAGAGGAAGTGGAACACTCCTCCACTGCTGGTGGGAGTGCAAACTTGTGCAGTAACTTTGGAAATCAATATGGTAGCTTCAAATAAAATTAGGAAAAGACCTACTTAAGACAAAGTTATATCACACCTGGGCACATAGCCAAAGAAAGCTTTATTATATCAAAGAACAATTGTTCATCTATGTTCATAGCAGCTTTATTTGTAATAGCCAGAAACTGAGAAAAAACCTAGATGCCCATCAACAGAAGAATGGATAAAGAAAATGTGATACATTTACACAATGGACTGTTACCCATATGTCAAAAACAATGGCATCATGAAATTTACCAAGAAATGAGTACAACTAGAAAAGATCATTGTGAGTGTGGACCCAGACCCAGAAGTACAACCATGGTGTGTACTCACTTATAGTTAAATATTAGCCATAAAGTAAAGGATTATTATGCTAAAATCCACAAACCCAAAGAAGGTAAGAATAAGAAAGGCTCAAGGGGAGTACATGAATTTCATTGTGAAGGAAAAATAGAATAGATATACAGAAGGACAGGTAGGAAGACATCAGTACATAGAGGTAGCTGTGTGAACAGGAGGCACTAGGTTGGAGGGAAGATGCAGGAAGAGACTACTGGGAAGGACAACTGGAATCAGGAACATCACTGTGTGTGTGGTGATATATATTTAATAAAATTAATCTGGAATATCAGAGTCAACCACAGAGCCAAGCCAGATCAGGGTGTGGTGACCTACACCTTTAATCCTAGCTTTAGAATTTTGAAAGGAGGAAGATAAGAGAGCTGGGTAGGACAAGAGAAGAGGGTTTTTCAGCTTTCCCAGATACCTTCCCTCCCTTTCAGCTGAGGACTCAGAGACATTTAATTGGAGGACTCCTGGAGACAGACCTGAGGAGTTGGCTGTGCTTTGTTTCTCTATCACTATGGTATTCCAGCTTTTTCCCAATATCTGGCTCCAAGTTTTCAATATATACTAACTAGAGTTTGTGCACTACCTAAGATGACTAAAAACCTAGTGCAAAGGAAATTCAGGAATCTATGAGATGACACTAACCTAGACCCCTAGCAGCAGAAAATACAGATCCTGAACCAGCCATCTCCTGTAACTAGGCAAAAGACTTCTAGTGCAGGGATTGGGACTCCAATCAAGACACAGAAACTGTGGCTTACAATTTGCCCTTCCTACAAGATAGGCTGAAAAAAAAGTGGTACAGAAAGTATTGGAATGGTCAACCAATTACTGGTCCAGCTTGTGACCCATATTGTATGAGGGAGCCCACCTCTGACATTGTCTGGAGGGCCAGAAGCCAGGGATTGAACAGTCCAGAGACATAGAATCGAACCAAGCCTGACTGGCAATAAAGAAAAAAAAAGTCAATGAAATGATTTTTAACTCTACTGTACTCATACATCATTGTCTAGCCCACTGATTATTAAAGAGGATCACTAGCTAGATGGAGAAAAATCCTGTGGAATTGGGAGAGGAAGGATTATGGGTGCCAGAGGGGCCAAGGATACCACCAGAAAATACACAGAGTAAACTGACCAGGGTCACGGGGTTCATGGAGACCGAACCACCAACCAGAGAACTTGCATGAGACTGACCTGGGCCCCATGCACACATGCTACAGTTGTATGGCTTGGTCTTTTTGTGGGACTCCTGGCTGAGGGAGCAGAAGCTATCTCTGACTCTACTTGTTCTTGGGACCCTTTCCACCTGCTGGGTTGTCTTATCCAGTCTTAGTAAGAAAAGAGGTGACTGCCTAGTCTTGCTGCAACTTGATATGTCATGGTCAGTGGATATACATGGGAGGCCTGCCTTTTTCTGAAAGGAAGGGGAGAGGGAGTGGATGGGAGGGGGATGTTGGGGCAAGGGCCTGGGAAGAAAGAAAGGAGGGAAGAAAAAAATAAATCAAAATTTATTAATTAATCAAAAAATAATAGATTCATTGATTAATAAAAAAGAAATGTATTTGGCATTTTGGTAGAGTAATACCTGATGAGTATGACAAAAGTTATAAAGCCAAAATACTGTTTGACAAAGGTCCAGCAAAGCTGAGCCAAATGGCTGCCATGCCATTTTTGTTTTTGATCTCCATGTGCTGCATACTTGAGGGGCACGGGGATGATAGTTGTACAATTTTGGAATATTGAATTGATGGTAAATTTTGTATGAATATTTTATGCCTTTTTCTGGGACTACTACTTCTAAGCTTCCCCCAAGAAAGTCCTGAATGTACTACGCCTCCCTTTTTAGGGAGATATCCTTATCTACTTGAATGTCTTCATTAAATGGCTTGGAGATTGTGCCACACATAAAGATGCCAGAGATTTCTTTGTGAAGCTATGAGATATTCTTAAAACATCTGCCTCTGTCTCTACTCAGGGACAAGATAATCAAAACAATGTAAACTTTAAAAAGTCAAAATGAGATCCTACTCCCAGCTGGCCAGCCAGGACAGCTGGGACAGCCCCCAGATATTGGCAACAGGGTACAAAACATGTCCCTCTAACCCATCACAGCTCCAGCTGCAGGCAAGAAGCAGGACACCTGTGTGCAAGCCTGACTATAAACATCCCCCATTCAACCATGCACCCAAAAAAGGCTCAATCCATTCCCAAAACCCACCCATCCCCCAAACTTCAGCTGTTTACTGGGACATGGCCCTTTGGGATCCCCAGCAGAAGATCTTCAGCTGAAACTGTTTCCTGAGACACATACAGGCTCTGGAGAGCTCCATCATAACAGTGGATTCCTGAGACACAGACTCTGGAGACCTGGTGACCGCCTTTACAAGAGCTCCAGCTGCAGATCTCAGCTGCTCCCTAAGACACAAAACTCTACTTCCTCCGATTTTTTCAAAAGCTCCAGTTACACCAAGAACACCTACTAGGCCAAAAGCAACTTCCCAAAACACAGACAACACTTGCACTGATTAGGGAAAGAGATGGTAGATGCCAGTGCAAATATTCATTCAACAACATATATATACATATATATATATATATATATACACACATGTAATCATTAGAAACTAACGGTTTTACAACAGCAAGATGTAAACATTTCAATATAAAAAAAAAACAGGAAGAAAACCTCAAAGATATCTTTATAAAGATGATAGAACCCTTTGAAGAGGAAGTTAAGTAAAATAAGGAAAAAACTCTCTTAAGGAAATAGAGGAAAAGACAAGCAATGCTGGCTATGAGAAAAAAACTTTAAATGAAAAATGGCAATCTTCGTGAGCTGGCTTGAAAACTTCTGTCTAGTCTTCTTGAAGCCACAAGAGCTATCAGCCTGAGAATCGGCTGTTATATGCTTCTAGATTCTTAAAATAGGTTATGTGGTTTTTAAGTGAGATGATTATAAAAGGTTTATCAATGATGACTAAACTTGATGGAAATGATTGTAAAAGATAACTGTTCTATCACAGTTTATCAGTGATGACTAAATTTATGAACCCAGATGTTGCAAGAAAAAAAAGTTAAACACATGTCTGGAAACAAAAATGATATGATCTATGTTTTGAAACAACATGAATCTATTCCTGCTTATTGAATTCTGTAAGACACACTCTTACTGCTAGTCAGGCTACACAATTCTCATCAGCATTTCTTCCTTCTTCCCTCATATACTCCTTCCTGCTCTCTGAAACCTGTCAAGCACTGAGGCATGCTCCTAGCAGAATATAGTAAGCAGGTGTTGTTACTTTTGGGACAAAAAGGAAGGAAAAATAGCTTCCCAACCTAACTAACAACAGTATATAATGATGATTGAAAATGGCTAGAATACCCACACTTACTTTCTATCTCAAAACTACATTAAAATAATCATGTACATAAATAAGCTAAGAAAATGCTATAAAAAGTTCTAGTAAATATAGAGGCACATTAACTGTATGCTCAAAGCTCCAAGGAAATTCTCAGCATCATGATGGTGTCTACATAACACTAATCTCATTGCTTGACTTTGAAAAAAATGAAAAAAAAGCAAAGAAAAATTTAAAAACTTCAGTAGAAGTGACAGGTTGGAGGCCATACTGTAATTAGAACATCTATGTGTGTGTATGAGCTCAACTGCTATGTGCATGAGTCCAACTATATTACTGCTTGTTTGCATGTCTACATCCCACAGGATTTGCTCACAGTAGGTCCTCAGAACTGCTCCTATTAAAAAATGGCTGTTATAAGAAACTTATTATGAAATCATCTAGGCAGACCAAAGCACCTTATAGTGAACCCATAGCCCTGGATCTCTCAAAAACTGTGGAACACTAACAGTGTAAATCTATAATACATATGAATAATATTTTCTACTACTTGTATAAGTTCAAAAGACTATGTCATAATTTCTGAAAGATCTATTATGTACATGAGCAGAATAATCTTAGTGGTCTATAGATTGTATACACAAATCACCAGATATCTAAAATTACTTGAAAATTCAAATTCAAAAGAGAACTAGAACGGAAGTTAAACTAGTTTATTTTCCTCATATGGTCTTCATTTCTTAAACACAAATCAATGTCTCATTACAAGAGTCAAGCTAATATTGGCAGTAGAAGATTAACATACAAAGAAAAAATCTTAAGGCTTGAGAAACTACATACAGAAAAATACAGTGACCATTTTAAATCTTCAGTGAGACAGAAACCAGCAGATTGATAATCATTATAAACTTATAGAGTGTTT
The DNA here is from genome assembly GCA_004025045.1 of Sigmodon hispidus. Classification (NCBI taxonomy): domain Eukaryota; kingdom Metazoa; phylum Chordata; class Mammalia; order Rodentia; family Cricetidae; genus Sigmodon; species Sigmodon hispidus. Next base: position 74,366 of record PVIH01005034.1, read on the forward strand.
CTTTGAGCCATAAAATCTTCCTGATATAGTGGTTATATAATAAATAAAATTAACGTCATCTTTTCTTTTTTTGAAGTATTTTACTTCAAATGTTTGTATGCCTATCAAGGAGATATAGGCATACAAACATTGAAAAATTAAACACTGGAAATTATGGGAGATAAACAGAAAGATAAAAAAACAAGAAGTGAAGACATTGGCAAAGAGCATTTGTGTTGTAAAAGGTTCTGGCCCAAACTTTATGAGCCTGGACCAGAGGTTCAGATCCACTCTCGGCCCCACTTTGCCTCAAATAATCACACACAGGCTTATATTATTTTTATGCTGATTGACCTAGGGCCCAGACATATAACTTGCTAGCTCTTAAGTCTTAAACTAACCCACTTTTTAATTTTTTATAATTTTTTTTAAACTTTATTTATTTGCCTTGGTGTTTGCCTGGAACTGGAACTACAGACAGTTGTTAGCTGTCATGTGGGTGCTGGGAATCGAACCCAGGTCCTCTGGAAGAGTAGATGATGCTCTTAACCGCTGAGCCATCTCTCCAGCTCCCATAATTTTTTATAATTTTTTAATATATATATTTATTGTTTGGTGATTTCCCATCATGTACCCCATCAACCTTAGTTATCAGTGCTCTCAGATTCATACCCACTCTTATGATTTCCCATTTACAAAAACACCCATCCATGCTGCTCATTTACTTTCTGGAGCATAATTAAACTCCCTGTGACCAGACCCTTAAAGAAAACAAGTCTTTCCTCACCCACAATCCTGCCAGAGGCATCAATGCTTTCTTACCCTGTTCATCTATGCAGCTTGGTACCTTCTCTTAGAGCAGCATTTCAGCTTCTTTATTCTGTGTCTGTGTTGCTGTCTCCTTCTTGTGCTGCTGTCACATCCCTGTGGTGTCTCTCTGGAGTCTGTGTTGTCTGGCATCCATTTCTGCTCTTCCTGTATTCAGAGTTTTCTTAGCCTGGTAGCCCTGCCTACACTTTCTGTTTGCCTTTGGCCAATCAGCTTTTTATTAAACCCCTAGGCAGGACAAATATTTACAATGACAGGAAACAGTAGCAATATGACATAATCCCAAACATTTCCCCTTTTTCTTTTTTTGAAATAAGAAGAACCCCAAATCTAATATCCATTTTCTTTTCCATTACCTATATCTACTTATAACCAACACTGTAAACAAACACAAACATCTGTAATCCACTTTGGGGAAATGTGGACATAGTCCTCTAGGCTACTTTCTGTTGAATGTGGGTGTTGGCAATCCCATGGGGATCTAAAAAAAAAAAAATTTAGGATTATGGCTAAGTCTTTAGTGGAGTAGTCTGTAAGTCTTCTTGAAGTTGTTTTGAATGCAAAACTCAGAGGAAACTTCAACAGAAGTACTCTGACATTCTGAATCATCTGGGCTGTTTCCATTGGAGACTTTTCAGGGGGTCTTCCTCTATAAAACTTTATTTTCTTTAACTGAGAATAAATCCACAGCTTCTCATTTTCTGTAGAAATAAAAAGAAAATTTTTTCTCCAAAGTAGCATATCTTTTGATCTCAGTTATAAAATCAACTCATTTACAAAATATATACATTGTATTAATGCAACAGCACTTATATTCAAATGGATTTAGCAGCATTTACTACTTCCTTTATAGTCAAAAAACTTAAAGACAGGGCAATAATGTACAATATTCAGACATTCTTTGTATTTACCATTTTTACGTGGCTTATTACTATTTCTTTGTACTCTATCTCTTTTTTTAAGGACTTTCTCTAGTCTTATAACATAATATAACATAATCCCACTACACAGTTGTGTTGTCAAAAGAGTCAACACCAGGCTTGACATTGCTGAAGACCTAATGTGTGTCTTCTGAAGCTATGTAAAGACACTGTAGCTTCAGCCATGATTTTCTAGATAGTTCCTCACTGTGGAGTTGAACAGCTGTCATAACATGGGGATAATCAACCACTATATGAAGAGACTCTCATGAAACAGTAATGCAGTCTCTGACTAATGGGCAAGTGGCTTATCATACATAGAAGAATCCATTTTAGATATGAATGTGCCAGGCTTAATAAATGCTTGTGATGGCTGCTGCCCCAGTAAACCTCAAAATAATATAGAAACAGATAATCACAGTGAAGGTACCTTTAAATTTTGAGTCTAAAGAAACTTTCCTGTGAAACATCATTGATATATTAGTGTTTAAACCTTCAACTTTTGAACAATTTGCTATTTACTACTGGATAACTGACACTCATGCAACTATCCCAGGAAGAATATTTACAAGACATTCCTGGAGTAGAAGCAGGCATGATATGGTTCATGAAGAGTGACATCTGTATGACTGAAATTGAGTGATCAAGAAAATAATAAAAATAAGAGGCAAGTGAGAAAATGAGGACAAAATGGAATGAAGCCATAAAGACCCTTCCACTTAAATATGAAAATAATACAGTGTTATATCTTTTATGATATTCACCCTGATTGTGGTAGAAAATCCACTAAGGACATAATGGCTAAAGCTAGAAATAGAGAAAGAAAAGGTAGAAAGCTAATGACCCATCCTGACATGGATTTATAGCATCATGTACTCATTGTTAGTGGATGTTGCAAAAAAGTAGATAGACAATGTATGCATATTAGAAGAAAGTAAAGAAAGAGATGAGGTGGAGGAATAAATGGGAAGATGAGTCAAAAATAACTTCTAGATTTTAGCTCTATGTAAATTGAGAAACAATCTAAAATATACCATGCAATAAAATATATAATATTGACAAATAAAATTAAAACTTGGTATGGTACAATACCTACATTATAGAAAAAGACAAATAATTCTACAATGGAGTTAAGTTTGACTGCACTCTAAATATGTATGTTTAGACCCATGAGTAGGTTCTGTTTTCAACTTTGATCAGAAACATTCCATTTGGCAGTGAGTAGTGGTTAATGTAGAGATTTATAACTTGCTAAAATGTCAAATATAAGTAACTCTGAGTACTCACCTGTGACTAGGTCATCTATATCAACTTTCCACCATCCAACTGAATATTCATGGAACTTCATAAAAGAGGTAAAAGAATGTAAGAGCCGTCAAATAGAAGAGCTGTGGAATTCTTCCAGATATGACATGGTGGTGATGGTTGTATGTATCAACTCAGAGTATCTGTAATTACTTGAACAAGATCAAGCCAAACAAAATTTTAATAAGAATGGGAAGGTCCCTGAGGCCTCATCCTATAGGAAGAGCTACTGCAGTTATGGTTTCTGAGGGAAGACAGTCACTCTACCCTGAAGATACGGCTGCTGCTAAGTTGTTTATGTTTCTTAGGATGGACACATATCTGCATATGTGCAGCAATAGTTGTGTTTGGAGAGTTATTAGTAACAAAAAGAAAGACATGAAGTTTGGATGGATATCAGGTAAGGTGCACTAGAGGCTATTAGAAGAAATAGTAGTGGACAAATATGAGCAAGATATATTGTGTAACTATGTATTTATTAAAAATGTTAGAAAATTATTTTATAGTTATCTGAAGTGTCTTCAGCAATAATGTCTTACTGGCAAATTCTAGAGAATAACCAAGAGCATTGGCAATAGTCTACTCTGTTGTGGGTAGACAGTCTCTGCAATTTTACTGGACAACAACTGTTAGGACATTTCTGACACTGGGATTTTTCTGTGGCTAGTAGGGGCCATTTTAGGGTAACTCCATTTAAATTGTAGTGTGTGTGTGTGTGTGTGTGTGTGTGTGTTTATGTGTTGTGTGGTCAGAAGATAACTCGCAGGAGTCAGTTTCCCTTTTCTTTCTTACTGTGGGTTCTGATCATCAGATTTTTTTTTAAAGTACCATTACCCACTATGCCTTCTTACTAGATTGTGTTTATTAAAAATTATAATAATTTCATAAGAAATGTGTAAAGAAAATGCAGAAGAATATTATAAAAGAAACTAGAAATTATTAAGAAATGTTTCTTAAATTAACAAAGCACAAGGCAGGTAAAGGCTAAATTAAAAGCATGCGGATTTGAAGATTGATTTAAAAACTTTTTATTCAAAAGAACAAAAACAAGAAATTATTGAATGTGAACTAATAGATTGAAATCAAATTATTTTTAATCAATAAAGTGCTGGTTGATCATTGCATCTCCAGATAAACTTTTGACACTGAAGGAAAAATAACAATATTCTTTGAGTCAGGAGCTTGCCTTTACAAGTTGCTACCTGAGGACCATTGGAGAATTTTTTAATCAAAAATAACTTAAGATGATGATTAAGAAGTTGATTAAGCATTTTATGTCAACAGATGTACTCTACTCATGCATTAAAATACAAGGTAATGCTTCATCAGCAAAAATAGCAGTGTGTAGACAACGCTAATATTGCAGCTTTTCCTAATGCACACCAGCAAGCCTCTGAGCAGTTTTCAGCCCTGACCTTGCTTCAGTGTACAGTACATTTTGTGGACATATTCCTCTAAAATATGTTGTGCCCAGAATTATAAGCTTTTCTTTTAAACTAAGACCTAATAAAGTATCACAAGACATGCATGCAAACTTTGGTCCAGCTATCTTTTCCTCAGGATTTTAAAAAAGTGATATTTTATAAGCTAATAAATTATATTCAGAAAGAAAATTTGATTATATACATAGTAGAAGTAATTTTAAAGTGAGGTTTCTAGAATATACCTTACCCATCTTTAAAATGTAAAAATAAATCCTTACAAGTTTAATTGTAATTTAAAATAAAATAATTTTATATGTTAGCTGTGAAATATTAATACAGGGAATCAAAAGCTTTCTTGGGTACCCAATAGCATGTAAAATGTTAGTTCCAATAATAACCAAAGTCTATAATAAACAGGAAAAACTAACACAAGATATGTTTATTAAAAATTCTAATTAAGGAACTAATATGTTAAAATATAAATAAAATGAGAGAGGCATTCCATTATGAATTGAAAAGATGGGATGCTATAAATGTGTATGTATTCAAAAAACTGTTCCTAAGTATAGGATGCCAGTTAAAGGTCCTCAAATAATAAATTTTAAACTTTCAAAAATTATTTTATGTTTTATCTGAGAAAGTCAGTTGTTTTTGTGTTCTGCACAGACAAGGCAGAGCCAAGCCTTAAACTATATTTCATATTGAACAAACTACATACTGAGCAAATGGATAGACAAGTTTTGACTCTTGCTAATGAACTACATTTCTTAACAGGCCTGATGTTTTATATTGTTATTATGAGGCTACTAATTAGACAATTTGTATTTCAAAATTTAATGAGCAAAAATACATTTTTGGACTTCACTTACAAATAATCAAGAAAAAAAACTCCCTTGACTAAAGTTCAGTTTTTAGTGTTTCACAAGCTGGAAGTAGGACATACATTGACATGCTCAGATATTTCCCAATTTTAGGACCCTTAGATGCACTTCTTTATTTATTTTTCATCAGTATTATGAAATAGATATGCCAATAATCTCTTGAGAAAATTAAAGCTAAGTGGAATTAATAACCACCTATACTGAATTTCTTTCTGGAAAACATATTCAATCATTGTTTTGATATTTTTATTTTAATCTTCTGAGTCATTTTTAACATTTCTATTTAAGAGTGGCTATTTCTAGCTTTTCCATTCTTCTCTTTGATGGGTCTCCCCATTCTCACTTTGTTCTACTTCCTATATATGAGAAATTTTTAATTGATTGGACTATTTATGTAAATATATATTCATTCATGCTTAGGAAGCCCTGTAGTTGTGCAATTGTCATTTCAGATCTGCTTAAGGTTTGTTTATTTGAGAAATTTTAAAAATCCTTGTCCCAGTTTTTAAGTTGAGGTTTTAGTAGTTTACTCTGGAACCACACAGAGTATGTGTATTTTTGCTTCATTCTCACCAGTGGAGTGATTTTTCTCTTCTCTTCTCTCCACTACTTTTTCCCTTTAAAGTAAAAAAATGAGATTCCCTTACTGCTCTCTGGAAAGAGAAGAGGAGAAGAAGACTGTGGAGACTATGCAACTATTACTTGTGGCTGTGATGTTCATCCTTGCACTTTATAAAAACATTTAGTCTTCTTCCATCTCTATACATGACACTGTAGGCACTCAAACCGGACCTTTCTACATGGATTTGTAGACACCCAAACCTTAACACCCATGGCCAGAACATCCATTAAGCATTCCACACCAGTTTCATAGCTGATTTTACAAAAATATGTATAATTCATTTTAGAGCAGATAAATATTCAACTGTTTAAGTAAAACACATTTACACATATTTGCAAGAGACTTTCTTTTCTGCTTTGCATCTTTGTCTTAAGATTTCCAGCTAAACATACTGTGATTCTTCCCTATCTTTTCCTTCCTTGGTCTCCTCTCACTGCTTTCTTTCTCCTGAGGTGAGTTCTCCTCTTTTGTTATCTCTGACGTTATCTATCCTCCCCATTTTTCACATGTATTCTTGTCTATTTGGGGCAGGTTTTGTATGGCTTTCATGTATGTAAGGATACAAGTCACTGGAATAGTGAACTATTGTTTGTATGTGTTCAGAACACCATAAGGGATTGTAGCAGAAATTGGTTTAAGGGATCAAATTATGGAGAATCCATTAAACTGAGTGACTGTAACATGGAGTTGTAGTGCACAAAACTTTTTATATAACCAGCATGACTGTAATTGGAGGCTATAAAAAAAGCACAAAGTTCAAACTAAAATCTGGTAATTTATGAAAACACTTTTCTAATTGTAAGTTCTGTGTAAAAAACCCTGAAACTGACTTTAAAGGTAAGATCAGTCAAACTGTGAAATTGGTTGTTTTTATGAATGAATATGTTCTAAAATGTAGTTAAAGTCCATGTCTATAAGGAAAGATTATTAAAAGTTTAGAGAAAAACATTGATCAAGGAATGAAGTTACCCTCAGCATTTGGATATAAACTTAATCAAAATTTAAGTCTATACTACAAATACCATGTTACCTCAAAACGTTACTATGTGACCATTCTAAGTGGCAAATAATTTGTTATTTCTGTGTAATAGTCCTGGAAATCATACTGTTGCTTTGTTTTGCATTTAAGAATACTAAGACATGGAAAACTTGTTCTAGGATTTAGGAGTTTGGATTTAAATTACTCAAGCTCACTCCAAAATCTAGGTTTGCAATGAAATGAAATATACTCTCAGAACTTTGAGACTAGAGCATCTATATGAACAACATGAACTATAGACTCCATAAATAAATACTTATCCAAGAAACAACAGAAGAATGTTATTTTCAAGCCTAAGATAAATAAAAGATATGACATGTGTATAAGTATAAATATGTTGTATATTATATATACCTCTTATCTCCTTTTAGTGTAAGAACCTGAAACCCAAGTACCAGTAAATATATCTACTGCCTCAGGGTTCATTTTGTCACTGCTACCACTGTTCAAAAAAAAGTGAGTTTCCTGAAGAGTGTGTGATTGATGGGTGAGTATGTTAACCTTTTGTAATTTCAGTAAGCTAATTCAAACTCATTGTATCTCATTTTAGACTAATTGTTATTTTAAAGAAAAATTGATGTTTATTAAACATTCTGAGGATGTATTAACTTGAACACATTTTTCCTAAATGGTAGTGTGGCTAGAAAAGTTTCACTTTCTACTCATAAAATCTACCCTGGCATATTCACTCCCACCCCTAACTTCATATATTTCCACTATATAAATACTAAATTTCTTATTATCTGCTTAGTTTCTTTTAAAAGTTTATTTTAAACATGAGAAGGTGTATGTATGCTTTCATACACACTATTCTCTTCTACATCACATAGTAAATTGAAAATTTGATTTTTCTTTTACTTCATTTCTTTTGTAAAATGATATTTTTGGAAATTAATGTGTGGTAGTTCATAAAATTTTTTAATCTTTTCTTGCTCATATAATATTGCCACATGCACGTGAATAATGTTATGTATTTGTCCTTGCTTTATGATAGTTTGGGCCCTTTCTGGTCTTGAGCAATAAGCATCATGAAAATAGCCTGATGTACACTTTTATATTGTTAGAAGTCTGTTTTCAAAGTGATTTCCTAGAAGTCAAGATGCCATAGTGTAATGGGTAGATCAGTGACTTTAAAACAATATACACATGTTCCAACAGCCAGAAGCCATGAATCTTACTTTCAGCAAAATGTCTAGTACAATTATAATTAAGTATAAGCCCCTGCTCTGACCTTCACCTGCAATCTGAGCCTTGAAGGACAACCTGTGGATTGCTAGCTGCCTCCATGCTCCATGCCCTCTCTGGGATGTTCCTGCCTTTCTGCCTGGAGGGGGGGCTGGTTAGATGAGGAAGTTTCAGCTATTTACCTGGTCAGTAATAAAGCTGCCTAGGGAAATTCCACTGTACTAGGCTCCTGGGTATACTAAGCACTGGGTATATAAGTCTGAGATTGACCTTCAATAAGTGGCATTTTATTTGAACAGACTGTGTGTCTGTGTGACTGAGCCTAACTTGATGACCAGCACAGGCCGCTACAATTAAGGATCAGAGAACAGATCCACCCACATTATCCAGGTAGTCACAGACTTGCTTAAGAAGAGGTATACAGGAAGATTTAGACAAAGTACAAACAGAGAAAGGCCTCATGTTGGTCACAGGAGGAAGAATTGATGTGACCCATCATGGAATGCATAAGGTAAATGTGGTAGTTTGAATGTATTTGGCCCCAGTAATCTCATAAGAAGTGACACTATTAGGAGGTGTGCTCTTGTTGGAGAAAGTGCAGTCTTGTTGGAGAGTGCTAGATGACACAGGCCTTTTATCCAGACCTTTAGGCTAGAGAATACACCTTTAATCTGGGCCTCCCATTCTATTGAAAGTGTGTCACTGTGGAGTGGGGCTTTGAGGTCTTTTCTCAATTGACTCAGTGGGACAGTCAACTGACTGTGCTGCCTGGAACATGTAGCACACTAGGCTATTTCTTCAGCACCAAGCTTGCCTGCATGTCACCATGCTCCCAGCCTCATTGGACTAAACCTCTGAGCTGTAAGTGTGTTATGCCCATGTGTAAGAATTTCCATGATTGCAACCAAGGAGGCTGAACACACTGTAACATGGAGAATGAGGATTTTATTGTTACATACAGGTTCCCAAGAACCCAGGTGATAGCCTGGTTCCAGAGCAGCAGAAAGGCTAGAGAACCTGAGCCCTGACAGGCGGAGGTCTTTCAAGAAAAACATAAGCAAGATGGGACACACCTTGGCATTCCAGGATTGGGCAAAAGGGTAAGATAAGCAGTTATTGGTTGAGTTCTTTGGTGAGAATCCACCTTTTGAATCCATTGACTGCTGTGGCTCACTCACAGACCTGGGCCCTGCCCCCAGGTCTCAACATGGGAATGAATCCAGGTCCTCACAAGTGAGCTACCATGATTAAATGTTTTCTCTATGGAAGTTAACATGGTCATGGTGTCTCTTCACAGAAATAAAAACCTAAGACAGTAACTATGGAGGAGAGGAAGTATGTTTTCTGGAATCTTCTGAAATGAGATTCTATTAACAATGTTATTTCAAAATTCTGTGTTTCATATCTCTAAGAGAATTTTTTAGATAAAAAATTTAAACTAAAAGGCTTCTCCAGATGGCATGACATTAAAATAATGATATAATTCTTAAGTTTTCAACAAAATGTAGTGTCAGGTTTTTATATTTTTAATCCACTGTGACAGGGCACAAACACTCCCTTGTTGTTCATTTAATTTTTATTTCCCTGAAAATAAAACAAGGGTTTTTACGTGGTGATATATTATATATTTAATAAAGTCATCTGGAATATCAGAGAACAGATCCACCCACAGTCAATCCAGGAGGGTCAGAGAGTGGTGATCTTTGCCTTTAATCTCATAACTCTAGAGACAGAGATCTTTCAGTGTTTTTTTGAGTTCAAGGCCTAACTACCAAATAGTAGAGGCTCACACCTTTAATCTTAACTCTACAATATGCTGTGGAGTTGAACAGGAAGTGAAACAGCTGGGCATGGTATTCTGTAGAAGCCACTACCCCGGCAGTGGTAGCGCTTGTTCTTAGTTCAGGCACTTGCAGGCAAAGGCAGGAAGATCTCTGTGAGTTTGAAGCCAGCCTTATCTACAAAGCAAGATTCAGGACAGCTATTCTCCTCCACCAGTTCCCCCCCCCCAAAAAAAAACCTGTTGTAATAAAAACAAAACAAAGAAACAGTTTATTTATTTATTCATTCATCCATCCGTCCAAGGGACAGACATGGTAGCTTTCTGCTGTGGGTGGGGGAGCCCCAAGGTGGCTTTTCAAAGATCCCATATCAAATCCAATTCAATCTTTCCCTGTTATTGTGGAAGAAACACCTTCCCAGAACAATTAAAGAAATTAAAACCTATAATAAAAAACACTACTCTGAACACTATCCTTGTGCTGGAATTAAAGGGATGAGTAACCACTCTCTGACCCTCCTGGCTCGACTGTGGGTGGGTCTGTTCTCTGATATTTCAGACTGGTTTTATTAAATATAAAAAAAATCACCACAGTTTACATATATATATATATATATGTGTATAAAAGGAACATTTTTCTTTTATTAAGTGTCTTCTTATAACTGCTCATGGCATTTTCCAAGACTTTTGCCAAGGTTTTTTTTTTTTTTTTTTTTTTCTGTTAGCCCTTAGTTCTCAAGAAGCTCCTGTACATAAAGACTATGTCTTACTGTTTAGGAAACACTCCGGAACTATTAGCATTTGCTTGTTGCCTTTAGACTTTGCCCAGAGCATTTCTGTTTTCCTTTTCATATTCTTCTCTTGTCAGGCTTTGCAACCTTTTCATGTATCTTTTAAATTGATTCATAGTTAGAAATGTATTCCCTTCATCAGACAAAAGGGGATTCACCACTGGACTCTAGTTTTCCTTCAGTGTCTTCTGCTTTTAGGTTAAATCAAAAGTGTTCTTTTGCATAGCTTTGTTTCATTTTGTTGCTCTATCTTCAAAGTACATAGTGGGGCACATAGGCACAGATATCTGACAAGACCCTATTGCATATTCACAAATAAGTTATTATTTTGTACAGAACTGTATTTTATCTTAGGAAAGATATAAACATAGTTCAATGCCCAAAATTGAGACCTGTGTTGGAAATTATGTAGTGTTTAGTCATTCTTTAATAGTTTGATCCTATGAGTTACAGTTTTCTGACTATGATCTGTTCTTCTTAAGAATGACAGAGCTGTCAGAATCAGTGTCCCATAGGGATTCCTAGCAGACACCTGGTACGTGTGGGCAGACCTATACTAGAAAGATCCATGCTTCACCTAACAATCTGCTGTTGCTCACTTCAAATTCTAATTGTTTTGGACCATAGGCCTCTAATTTTTGATTTGTGTTTAATCATCCAAGCATGCAACATGCCCGGATCATAGCAATCACATCACTATGTTCTTGTTGACACTCTTCAAGTCTGTATCTTATGGCAGCTCTCAAGATCAGTTCCACCACTTGATCACTTCTTAATCTCATTCTCTTCCTTTTCTCAAGGAATGCTTATTGTTCACTCGGTACATTTAGTTGTCTAAAACTGGTCATTCACTCAATACTTCACTATTTCCCTGTGGTGATATATATGTCTGGAATATCAGAGGACAGAGAAATTTTTCCAGACTTTTTGTTTAGTTTTTATTTTTTTCAAGACAGGGTGTTCTTTGTAATACTCCTGGCTATCCTGGAACTTGCTTTGTAGACCATGTTGGCCTCAAACTCACAGAGATCCTCCTGCCTCTGCTTTCCAAGTGCTGGGACTCATGGTTTGTGCCACCTCTGCTGGAGCTAGATGTTATAGAAAAGCTGAAATATCAGAGAGAGGAAACAAACTATAGCCAATTCTCACCAGCCAACTCCTCTGGCCTGTCTCCCTGAAATCTCTGACCCCAACTTCTCTCCTCAGACAACCAAGAAAGTCTCTGGGAAAGCTGAAAAACCTTTTTCCTCTCCATATCCCATCTATCTTAACTTCCTCTTTCCACATTCCTAAAGCTAGGATTAAAGGTGTGGGTCACCACTCCCTGACCTTCCTGGCTTGGCTCTGTGGTTGACTCTTCTGAAACTCCAGACTAATTTTATTAAATATATATTACTACATTTTCCCCCTATCAAAATCAGTTTTTCAAACAAACATGGTAGATTCCCAGATATCTAACACTTTGGAAATAGAAAATCTATTTTGAATATTTTGGTTATTAGCCTTTTACTCTAATACTATAGTGTTTTCTCTTTACTAATAAAATATCAAATATTTTTAATATTTATTTTTAGTTCAGTGATGATCTCTTCATTTTCAAAATCATTGCAACTTTCCATAGTTTTTCTGCCTTGCTCTTTATGGCATTCACATTTTATTTGGAAGTTTCTTCTTGTATCATCTTCTGGCCTGTGTTGTTATATACCTAGACACCTAATCTTCAGTCAAATAAAAATGAGTAGGAAAATATGAAGAAAAGATATAGGAACAGAATCAAGAAAGAAAACCAGTTTGCATCGACTTAACAGGCTTCCAATGCAATAATATAAAATCAGGAGCCTTGTTCTGTGATTTTGCTGCTCAAGTGATTCTGGATACTTGGAATGGTTCTAATGCACAGAGATGTTGTGACTGAAGATTTGAGTCAGTTGTCATTCCCTGTGCGGATGATGGACTATGAGCTTAGAGCTAAAGAATGCTTACCTGGTCTCTAAGGCAGGCTCTCACTGTCAGCATCTGCTGCACTCCCTCACTAAAGCTGGTATTTCCAGTTTTTCATCTATTCTTGGTAACAGGACACAAATCAAGCACTGACAAGTGCATACCAAAAGAGGAGTAATGCACTGAATTAAGACGTTTTAAATTTTTATTTAAATATTTTAATTATATATTTAATTTTGGAATTATTAGTGGTTCTTAATAAAAAATTATTTACTTTATTTTATTAATTTGTCTTTTAAGACAAGGTTTTTCTGTGAAGTGTTGACTGTCCTGGAACTCAGTCTGTAGACCACTTCAAACTCAGAGATCTGCCTTCAGAGTGCTGGAATTAAAGGAGTGCCTAGCTCATACAATATATTTTGGTCATGATTTTTTTCTCCTCCAACTTGTCCCAGATCCTCTCCATTTCTCTGCTCACCAAGGCACATGTGCTTTCTTTTCTCTCCTAATTCTTCACAAACCTCGAAAGAGAAGTATTCAATTTTATATGGAAAACCAAAAGAGCCCAGGATTGCCAAAACATAGTACACAATAAAAGAACTTCTGGAGGCATCACCATCCCTGACCTCAGGTTTTAGTAAAAACAGCTTGGTATTGCCATATAAACTAATATGTTGACAAATGGAATTGAATTGAAGACCTTGATATTAATCTACACCTGAATTTTGACAAAGAAGCCAAAACTGTGCAATGGAGGAAAGAAAGCATCTTCAACAAATGATGCTGACATAACTAAATGTCAACATGCAAAAGAATGCAAATAGACCTATATCTATCACCCTGCAGAAAACTCAAGTTCAAATGGATCAAATACCTTGCTATAAACCCTGTTACACTGAACCTGATAAAAGAGAAAGTAGGAAATAGTCTTGAATGCATTATCTCCAGAGACTACTTTCTAAATATAACACCAGTAGCACAGACATTGAGAGTAACAATTAATAAATGGAAACTTCTGGAACCAAGAAGCTTCTCTAAGACAAAGGACACAGTCAATAAGACAAAAATGACAGTCTACAGGATAGGAAAAGATCTTTACCAATCTTACTTCCAACAGTGGCTAACCTCCAAAATATTTTTTAAAAAACTCAAAAACTACACACAAAAAAAATCAAATAACCCAATTTAAAAAATGGATTTAAATGGATAAAAATGGACTTAAAAAACAGATCTAAACAGAGAATTCACAACAGAAGAATCTCAAAGTTCCAAAACACATTCATGGAAGTGTTCAACATCCTTAGCCATCCGGGAAATACAAATCAAAATGACTCTGAGCTACCATCTTATATCTGTCAAATGTCTAAGATCAAAATCACTGATGACAACCTATGTTGGAGAGGATGTGGAGTAAGGGGAACATTTGTCCACCAATGGTGGGAATGAAAACTTGTACATACTCTGGAAATCAGTATGGCAGTTTTTCAGAAAATTAGGAATCAGCCTTTCTTAGGACCCAGTAATACCACTGTTGGGCGTTTATCCAAAAGATGCTTAATACAAGGACACTTGCTCAGCTATGTTTATAGCAGCATTATTCATAATAGCCAGAACTTGAAAAGAACCAAGGTGCCCCTCAACTGAAGAATAGATAAAAAATTGTAGTATATTTACACAATGGCTAAAAACAATGACATTATGAAATTTGTAGGCAAATAAGTGAAATGAGAAAAAAAAAATCCTCCTGAGGAAGCAACATAGTCCCAGAAAGACAAACACAGTATATATTCATGTATAAGTGGATAGCAGATAGTAAACACATAGCAAAGGATAAATAGACTATATTTCATAAGCTCAAAAAAAATAGGTAGAGAAGAAGGCACTAAGAGATCTCTCAGGAAGGGGAAATAGTTATAATCTCCTGGGTAAACTGGGATGGGAATGTAGAGGGAGAGGACGGGGCAGGAACATAAGGGTTCAAGAAGGCCAAGTTTAGGGAGAGACAAAGAGAAGGACAATGAAAGAGATATTTTGACAGAGCAAGCTATCACAAGTTCTGGAAGAAATCTGGTCCTGAAGAAATCTACATGAACCCACAGGAGATCTCAGCTAAGACTCTTATCAATGCCAGAGAGCATGCCTGAATTAGCCTTCCTCTGTAATTAGATTGCTGACTAACCCTAGTTGTCATCATAGAACCTACATTCAATGACTTATCAAGCAGATGCAAACATTCACAGCCCAACACTTGACCAAACTCCTGGAGATCAGTTGATCTTTGACCAACTGATCCTTGACCAGAGGAGCAAGGGGGGAATCAAGAGCACAATGGAGAAAACCACAGGGACAGCTGACCTGAACTAATGAGCTCATGGACTCTGGACTCTGGACTGACAGCTGGAGAGCCTGCATGGAATGGAACTAGGCCCTCTGGATGAGGGAGACAGCTGCATTGATCAAACTGCTAAAGGGCCCCTAGCTATAGAACTAGAAATTATCCTAGATACATCAACTAGATTTTTAGAACCAATATTGATGGTGGGATGCCTTGCTCAGCCTTGATAAAGGGAGGAAGGTCTGGTCCTGCCACAAATGGGTATATAAGTCTGTATTGACTACTCAAGAGAGGCTTTACCTCCTTTGAGGAGTGGATAGGAGGTAAGGTTAGGGAGAGGGAGGAATCAGGAGAAGGGAAGGGGAAACAGTGGAGGGTATGTAAAAGGAATTTTATTAATAATTAATAAGTATAAAAAATATATGAAATTAAAATGACAAAGGTGGGCTATAAATAAGGTTATGTGATATGGAAAAACCAATTAATTAATTAATTAATTCTTTTATGTTCACTATATGAATAGAACCAATCAATATTCTGGCAAAAAAAAAAAACCTTGCTTTCTTTTAAAAAATAAAAAAATAAGAAGAAAAGAAAGAAAAACAAACAAATGGGGGAAATAATTTAAAAGAAGCAGAAATAAAAATGCAAGAAACACAAAAACATACATACAACCTACAAAAAATAAAATCTGTGATACTATAATACACAAGTAAATTACCAACAAGACAAAAATAAAATGCCTCTGAAAGTATTATGAGACAAAAATCAACAAAATCGTCTTCGAGTTTGTTTTGTGCCAACTATCTACTACTGGGCATTAGAGCTAACTTTATATGTTGTTAATATACCCAGTGAGACTCCATTGGAGTAACCCAACTTTTCCTCTGCCAATAGATGTCAATTGGAGGTATTGTCTTGGTTATAGGAAGGTGTTCATGTCTGCTTCCCTCTCTCAGTGTTTAACTCTGTTTGGTTTGAACCTGTGCTGGCTCTGTGCATGCTGCCCCAGATTCTGAGTTCACATGTGCTGTTGTTCCAAGACTCTCTGGCTCTTAACATTCTTCCCACATAGTAACTGAAATCTGAGGGGAGAAGTTTAATGAAGGCATTCCATTTAGGATTGAGTGTTCCAATGTCTCTCACTATTTGTCCATTGTGTGTTTGTGGGTCTTTGTTTTAGTTCTGGTCTATTACAACAGGAAAGTTCTCTGATGATGGCTGAGTGAGGCAATGATCTATGGATATATCAAAATGTTATTAGGCATCATTTGATTGTTGTATTCCCTTAGCAATCAGTAGGGGTAAAGACTCCAGTTAGAGGCTAGCTTAAATTCTCCATGTTCAATAAGATGAAAATTCATACTTCAGATAAGGTTCTAGAAAAATACATGTATAATAGTTGCTTTCGAATATTTTGGTTTTTGTTTTACATTGTAAATTTGTTTTGATAAATTGAACATTCTGAAAAAACTGGTGAGTTTCTAGATAGCAAAATTAAACTTAAATTCAATGAATGATTTTAACAAATGCATACTTTGTAACCTTGAAATACTTGAAATACTAGTAAAATACTCCATACTAAAAATAAAAAAAAACAGCAATAACAGAAATAAACACAAGAAAATATGGACTTACTACAGAATTCTACTATAACTTAAAAAACTAAGACAAATACATTAAGAGTTAGGAAAAAATCTAATTTTTTTAGCTTCAGGGAAAACAATGAACATTGAAGGCAATACATGTGTGGTCATATTTCGGGAACTTAAAGTAAAGAGGTGCATGTCAAACATTATAACTTTTCATTAACAATGTTATGAAAATTTAAGGAGTCAATAAATATTGTGAGTATAGTCCAAATTTTCCCTTATGAGAAATGTCCAAACTGAAGACTAACATTTGGAAATCGACAATATCATTGCCAAGAGTGTCATTATAAAAGATTGTCACTGGATGTATTATAGATAATCTAGTCTGCTTCCATAATTCTATAAAGGCACAGTGCAAATTTGATGTTATATGTCCACAGTGTAGGTAAGTATAAGAAGCAAGGCAGAAACACTGCTTAAGAATGTTCCACAAGGTTGGAATGCTGCACATTTGTAATGAGAACAGAGCAGAGATCACAAGCAAAAACACTGGTTAATCTTAGTCCTTAATGTCAAAAGCTGTTCTGACAGCCAAGCTATAAAGTCTGCCAGAGCACTCAGCTCTCATGTGAGAAAATAGCCTAGGTTAGCATTCTTTTCTATCTGGGATAATAAAACTGTTTACACAATTTTTAAATATAAAAGTAATATAAACCAATACCCCAAATTCCATAAAAGCAGATGGAAAAAAATTCTGATCATTACCATAGAAATTATTTTGGTAGCCTGCCATTTTCAATTTAATACTTGTTGTTTATGTATCTTTTTTCATGACTGCATTTCTCATTTCTCACAGTTCACATATATGTACAAATAAGCTATGTACACACATATACATAGATGAATTTATATAAAAGGCTGCATTTGTACATGTGTATGTAAAACTTTGCATCTCTGTTACTATGTTTTTTACATGCCCCCACACTACATAAATTCTCTACTTCTTTAAGGGAGTTATCAAAAGATTATTTTAAGAACATAAAATCTTAACAAAATATACTTTTAAGGAAGCCAAAATATAGTGTATCATATCTCTTGTTCAAAACAACTTTTCTGTGTACATCTTCATTCTCATTTTTAACTTCAGATCATTCTTTAACTCTAGATATTAAAAGTCTAATCTTTCCTCTTCATTATTTTTATCTGTATAAAACTTAATGTTGAGAAATTTTAATTCTGAACTTTTGACAATGTCTTGAAGTGTATCAATTTCTTATGGGTTGGTCACTTGTTTTCTTTCCATGGTGATACATAAAGTACATTATTTATTTTGATAAATAAGACTTGTAAGTGAATCTAAAACATTCCACTTTAGTGGAAATGCACATTGAAGACTCATATGAAAGGCTTGCAGAGGCTTTTTGGCCTGGAGAAATTCTTTCCTTCAAGAGATATACTTATTTATGGTTGTGAGCCAAGCCTTTAATGGCTGAGCTATCAGCTCTCCCTCCAGCCCAAGATATGTACTTATTTTGTTGGATCATTTTAAGCTTTTATAATTAATCCCTTACTTTACTGAAGCAAGCAAAGCTAAACAATTGCCATTGTGAGGAATGCAAGTGCATGCCACAGAAGAAGAACTGTGATCATTGAGAACACAGAGACATACCCAAGGTAATAGTGGAAAAAAAAAAAGAGGGATCAAGAAAATTATTCTTTTAAAAAATTTACTTTAGTTTTAGTTACAAGAACATATGTGAGCAGGGGTGAAATGTGATACATGAGTGCCAGTATATGTGGAGGCACAAGGTGTCAGATCTTTGGAACTGAAGTTACAGTAAGTTGTACACCACCAGACATGGGTGCTGCGAAACTAATACAAGTTCTCTGCAAGAATAGTACCTGCTCTTAACTGGCAAGCCATCTCTTTGGCCCCAGGGTTATCTTATTTTTAATGCTGTTCATATTCCATTTTAAATCCACAGTTGGAAATGAAATATTAAATTTTTCACAGTCCCTTTACTATTAAGTGTTTTGTGTGGAAATATGAAGTATGAAGTCACTTTTGACTCTATTTACTATTATATTACTGGTGTAGTCAGTGATATGATTCATAAGAAACACTTACATTTATCAGATCTACTCTGCTATTCACTCACTGCCAGGAACTGTGAACAACAGCAACACCTGCTATAGTCTCATCTTTCAAAGCTTTGTGAGTTAAAGTGTCTTAGTGACTTTTCTACTGCTGTGATGAAACACCATGAATAGAGCAACTTATAATAGAAAGTGTTTAAGTGGAGGCTTGCTTACAGTTTCAGGGGGGTAGTCACTGATCATTATGTTTAGAGGCAGGCGGTCATATTGCTGGAGCAGAAGCTGAGAGTTCATATCTGATTCAGAAAGAATGAGAACCATTCTTTAGTCATTCCCAGTAACACAACTCCTCAAAAAGGCCACACCTCCTCTAACAAGGCCACATCCCTTAATCTTTCCTAAACAGTTCCACTGTGAGCTAAGTATTCAATTATATGGCCACTTTCATTCAAACCACCACAGGGAAATTTAAGTGCTCTTTCAGAAATGATATCTGTTAAGTCTTTAGGTTATGGGGAATGAGACTTTATAAGAGGTTATGGAATGCCAGTCACCTTCTCTTCCTGCCTTTTATTTCTTCATCATGAGGGAAAAGGTTTTAATTTGCCATAGCCACGGTCCTACTATAATGTATGTTAATAATAAAGCCAAAGCAACAGGAAATTTTCAGCATACACTGGAATATTCTGTATTCTTTTTAAAGTTGACATGCCAGTATTTTTTTAGTGATAGCTGTTGATTAAAACATTCCATATATTAGATTTTAATCATATTAGTAAAATAATCACCCACTTATATGTGGGTATTCTGACCAAACCATCTATAATAATACATTGCTTGTTTCTTCTAAAAAGCGTATGTAAAGAATTTTCCAAAGGTGAACACAAGAAAATTTGTGCACATATTTTCTTGTTCTAGTTTATTAAAAATTTTCTTATGTATAAAAGTAAAGTGAATGGTACAACTTAACTTATAATTTTTTCAAGAAAGTTGAAAATAAATTCATTCAACTAATGTTAAGCATATGCATCTCTTGTGGGAACAGAAGTATTCAGGTACTTAGGAGAATTATCTACAGTAATGAATATTCACTATGCCTTGGGCATTGGTATCACATGAAGTTCTACCAGCCTATCCTCCCCACCTAGTCCTGTGGATTAAATCCAAAACATTGTGCAGGTTAGACAAGAAGTTTACTACAGATCTATAATCCCAGTACTTTTTAAAACTGATTTTTAGACAAAGTGTCACTAGATTATCCAGGCTGTGTTTGAATTTCCTTTGTTGCACAGGCGGGGCTTGAAGTCTAATGGCCTTAAACACCTCAGTAAGTAAGTAGTGCTATGTTCTTGCCACTGGTGTCTGCTGTGAAAGTCTATTAATCCAGCACTTATACAAAGCAGATAGTGAATGAGTCAGCCTCTATAATATTTGGGGGAAAAAAATCTAATATGTTTATATGTTAAAAAATCTGCTGTGACTTGAATATGATATATTGTGTGCTAAGAAGGAAGATCTGTTAGATGGTAGAGTCCTCACGTGACATGAAGTGATGTGATGCTACAAGACTATAGTGGGATCATTAATAGGAGGGGTACACAGGAAGTTCTGAGATTAGATCACTGGGACATGCCCTCAGAAAGGTGATCTTCTTTAGCCTCTCACACAAAATGATTCACAAAATGAATCCTTTTGCTGCTAGAATGAATCTACACCCATGATATCATCAGTCACAAGTATCTTACCAAAGCTATGATATTATCAGTGCTATGCCCTTGAGAACCACCAAAACTATAAACTTAACTTAACAAACAAAACACTTTTCCATTATAAATGTTCACTTTTAAATATTTTTGTCAGATTAACAACAGACTAACACAAGTGTAAGAATTAGAGTAGAGATCAGTACTTTATATAAATTCAACATTTAGTAACTATGTTAACAGCACATAGTAAATAGTGCGTGCAGAAAGAACTTTAAAAGTTAAAAACATTAAAGAGTTCCTGTTTTGTTTTGTTTTTGTAAATCAGTAGGTATATCAATTGGACCCTCCTGATTTCATTCTGGCTACTTCTCTCTCTTTCCTAAGAAATAAGATATGCTTTTTCACATTTCTCCTTCTCCGTCTGGCATGTGCCATTTCTCCTAAGGTTGAGCTTTATCTTAAAGAATAAAGAGATTTTTCCAAGAAAAGGGCTGCCTACAATTTGAAGTTTGATAATAGCAGGGTGTCTACTTGCAGATACCAGCACCATTCTTCAGCCTAGTCTTTGTCAGTAATAAAGGTGGCATTTTCATTTCTTTCTGCTTAGCTGTTTTCTATTATTTCATGTATTCCAAGACTTTAATGAAGAGCACTGGAGTTAGTGAACCCTTCACACACTTTAAGAAGGAGATAAAAGAAGGTTTCTTGAACAATGTAGGACTTCAACAATATAGATGGAAGAAATGATAAACATTAGAATGGACTAGTTTTACCCAATTGCTTTTTAACAAGTTTGCCACTCACAGAATGTGTGGGTACATCTATCTTTCCATTCCACTGTCAGGATAATTTTAAAACACTTACTTAAGATAAAACTGCCAGCAATGGACCCTTGTGTTATACTCAAGGACTTTATATTCAGTATAGTCAGAAACACTATTTAGGAAGATCCCTATTTATATGTATTCTCTCAAAGCAGCTATTTATAGAATCCCTTTCTCCCAAAGTTATTGTTTAAAAAGAAAATCACATTGTCAGTGTATTTATATTTATTTCTTGTATCCTCATGCATGTATGATCTATGTGGGTTTAAGCACACTAAAGTGCATGTATAGTGGTCAGATGACATCTTGTGAGTGTCTACTTTTTGCTTACACCATGCATTCCAAAAATTCTTAGTTCTTAGTTCATCATGTGTGAAGGCCAGCACCTTTACCTATTGAGATATCTCACTGACCTGTCAGAGCATTTATAATCTGCTTGTTTCTACTTTTCTGTCTATTCTCTTACTTTCTAACTGGAGTTTGTCTCCACTCACTATAACTTAGTTAATGATTCCAACACGTGTGTGTGTGTGTGTGTGTGTGTGTGTGTGTGTGTGTGTGTGTGTGTCCTCTAGCTCTAGTCTAGCTGCTGCTTCTTTTTGCAACGTCTGTGGTATTCTTCTATGTGTACTTCGGCATTTTCTGCCCAGATCCTGTCACTGCCCAGGTTGAGTGTTTAGGATTTCTCTCAAACTGTCTAAGTTTGTTCTTATTCAATAACTGCCACTTGAAAAAAAGAGTGGAGACTTCAATCCACTAGCATATTCGTTTTGGCATATCTTACTTCAAGTTTACAGGACCACAAACTGCCTGATGTCAACAAGGCCTATTGAGCAAATGTGGAAATGAAAGTATATTTCTTGGTTCAGATCAGAACAGAAAATGTTTGTGAAAGAATTAATTTGAGCTTAATGTTTCTTGGGTAACAAGAACAAGTTCAGACTTCTGAGTGCTCTCTCAGCTAGGATGTAACAGTCCTGTTTAGATGGGCAGTAAACAGTCCCATTCCATCAGTGGCCTGTGTGAGAGAACAGCAGGTCTTTTTATGGACACTATGAAACATTGTTATACAATGGTAGTGATGGCTTTGTAATTATTGCTAACATGTTTAATGTTATGTTGAGTCTCAACAACTTCAAGTATACTGTCAAAAAATCTATTGTTTCAGAGTAGGCTGTAATGAGCATGTGGAAAGTTTCTGGTACAGCAACAATTAACATAAACTTCATACAAAGTCCAGAGAACATATTCTAACTCCCTATAGTAAATCATCTGAACTAAGTGAAAAATTATTATCATTAGAAAGACTACACCTTACTTATCTAATATGGGTAATTTCTTCACACTTATAAGGAACATAGAGAGTGCAAGTTAAATAGCTATAATTGCTTCCAACTAGAAACTAGTTATATTCGTGTTAATGACAGAGAAAACTGATTGAGTAAATCTCAGAAATACAGTTTGTTCATTTTTCTTTTGCATACTTTACCCACTTCCCCACCTACCAAAACACACACCTTTTCTTTCTCTCTCTCTCATTATAATACAAACACACCTGTTTGTTTTCTAATGAGAGATAGAAAGAGAGGAGTTTCAGATGGCAGGAGAGACTAGAAGAAATGGGAGGAGTTGAGGGAGAGAAAGCCATAATAAGAATATATTGTATAAAAAGAAATTTATTTTCAGTAAAAGAAAAAAGTTATAATAATATAACAAACAGAAAAGAATGCAAACAGGCATCTAAAATAATAATAAAATGAGGTAAGATAAAATTAAAGCAAAATAAAAGAGACAAAGAAAAAGCACAAAAGCACATGCAAATGCAGAGACATATATGTTCAAACATATAGAAATCTCAGAAAAATAGAAAATCAGAAACCATTCTATATGCACAAAGAACTTTCACTGTAAGCAATTAAATTAAAAACTAAAACAGTACCACAAAGCATTAGGAGACACAGAACCTCCAAAATGCCACTGAGTTTATTTTGTGTCATACATAGTTTTAATTCCTTATATGATTCAAAACTATGCTTGCTATTACCTGATAGAAGAAAGAAGATGGATTGTGCCTTGATGAAAGTCAAGTAAGTTTTGACTTATTTGATGGTGCCAGATTTGTGATGCTGTAGAAGTTTCATGAAGAGTGATTCCAGAAATGGGCATCAATAATTAAGCCACTTCTAAGCCAAAAACCTAAGATTGGGGTAAACAAAAGTGTAATTGAAAATTGTTCCTCCTTATGAATGTAGAGCAAGGTAACTTTATCAGTGCAAGACAAAGACAGGTACTTTATCCTGTGAGATTTAGGTCATGTCTAGACAATAATTTGATGAAGACCATGAGTAAGCCCATGCTCAGGATTCAATTTATAAGAAAAATACATCAAAAATAGCAAGAAACATAATATCAGTCAAAGGAGACAAACCCATTAATATTCTTTAGGAAGCAATGTTGTGTGACTTTATAAAATGATGACTGATGAAAACAATGAGTTACAATATCCTCCTATGGAGGGATTTTCTAATATCCAATCAAGTAGAAAAATATTTTTATGATGTTTTATGTGGATTGATTAAGGAGACTTTAGATTTCCTTCACTTATTTGAAAACCTGTTAGATGTATTTTCTTAAAGCTCCACGGACAACATGTACCTTCATTTACAACATTTCTTGGCTTAGTATTAATGCTGATAAGCCTTGACTATGTCTAAAGCAAAAATAAAAAATCAATTTTAGCATATATTTTAACCCAGCAGCAATGTTTTAACTTTTAAATCCAAAGTGAGTAGTGACTGATGAAATCTGCAGTTCATAGTACATTAGCAAGACTAAGCATGGGAGTTGAAGCTAAACTGTCTTTTTTGTTGTTGTTGTTGTATTGAATCCTTTAAAAACTTATTGACACTTCTGTGTGCCTAGGACCAGATTTTATCACAGGGAATATTTTTTGTAGTAGATTGTGCAAGCTGTCAGGGATGTTTAAAAAAATGAAAATCAAGAAGTACATACTTACAAAGACAAAACAAAATAAACAAATAAACAACAACAACTAACAGAGTATAAAGACTGTAGTCTAGATTCTCTCAGGAAAGAAGGCATATCACTTTACTTTTGTAGAGCAAACAGCCTGTTACTGTGATATTTTGACAGCTGATAAAATTCTGTTATGGAATTATGTGAGCTTTAAAGTTTGGTAAACTAGAAACTAGAAGACATTAAAATTTTTATCTTATTAAAATAATAATAAAGGGAATGTTACATAATTGTACATTCCTATATGAAAAAGAAATGCATATTCAACCTGACAAAATACATATAAAATAACCTTAAAATTGTGAGACATCTAGAAAACATTAAGGTACCTAAAGAAGAGAAAAGGCATGGCTCTATTTCCCTCATATTTTAATGTAGCCATCAGTATCTTTGAAAATGGCCTCGAATTCTTTGAACTATTTTGGATTTAACTCAAGTTTCACATCTCATTTTTACATTTTACATAGTGACTTAATAATACAGAGTCTCAGCTCAAAGTAACTGAGAACAGATGGTGAGAAAGGACTCACTCCCAACCCTGATGAGCACCTTCTTATGGTGTTTTCAAAGAATGACTGAAGACACATTACAGGGTGCACGGTAGGTGTGTGTACTGCATCTCCAGAGAAATGGCAAATGGGTGTGGCCCACC
The DNA here is from genome assembly GCA_004025045.1 of Sigmodon hispidus. Lineage (NCBI taxonomy): Eukaryota > Metazoa > Chordata > Mammalia > Rodentia > Cricetidae > Sigmodon > Sigmodon hispidus. Next base: position 99,303 of record PVIH01005034.1, read on the forward strand.
ATTAACTGAACCCACTCTTTGCTCTTTTTAGCATGTAGTAGGAAAACTTTAAGTAGAAAATAGAACAAGTTCAAATCACCACCAGTACAGTAAGTTTCAGCAGCTAATGATGATCAATGTGTTAAAATCTAAAGACTCTAATACTCTTTATAGTATGTCGTATTATAAACATTTAGTAATATCTAACACTTCACACTAATAAGAAGTTTTTAACATTTGAGAATTAAGAAGTAATTTGATTCATATTAGATTAATACTGGTTTCAGAAAATGAATTCAGTGTTGTCATGGCTTTTGTTATTGAACTGTTTGATAGTCAGTGGAGAACCTTTAATGAACTAGTAGAATTCTGCATTTAGTACATCTGAGCCTAGATATTTATAGTTGGGATATTATTCTATTATGACTTCAGTCTCCTTGCTTTTTAAAAATTTGTATAACCTGTTTGTCTTAACTTGCCATTGAATTTTGATGGGTCACTTGAGTCTACATTTATACATTAAGTTTTTCAGTTTAGTAAAATATAAGCTTATATACATATATATATATACATATATATATCTTTATTATTTGGTGATTTTACATCATACACCACATCAAACACAGTTATCAGACCTCTCAGATTCATGCCCACTCTTATGATCTCACCATTTACAAAACTGCCCATTCATGCTGCTCATTTACTTACCGGAGCATAATTAAACTCCCTGTGGCAAGACCCTTAAAGAAAACAAGTCTTTCCTCACCCACACCCCTGCCAGAGGCCATCAATGTAGAAGTGAGGCACTGGGTGATTTAGCTATGTTCTTGTTCTTGAGTTCTTCTGTACAATGACCTCTCTTTCTTTTTATTTTTTATTTTTTGAAGTTCACTAATGAGTGAGTACATCCCCTGCTTCTCTTTCTGGGACTGTGATACCTCACTCAGGAGGATATTCTCCATATCCATCCATTTGCCTGCAAATTTTAGAATACCATTTTTTTCTTACTGCTGAGTAGTAGTACTTCATTGTGTAGTATATCACAGTATGTTAATCTATTCCTCAGTTGAGGGGCATCTAGGTTGTTTCCAGGTTCTTGCTATTACAAATAATGCTGCTGTGAACATCGTTGAGCTAATGCCTTTGGAGTGCGAATGTGCATCCTTTGGGTATATGCCCAATAATGGTATTGCTGGATTCTTGGGAAGATGATTCACAGTTTTCTGAGGAACCACCATGCTGCATTCCAAAGTGGCTGTACAAGTTTACACTCCTTAATTTTTAAGGGAAGGGCTTTGATGAAGACATTCCCATTTAGGACTGGGTGCTCAAATCTCTTGCTTAGTTTTCTAGTTGTGATTTTCTGTATAAGTTCCCTCTACTGTAAGAAAAAGTTTCTCTGATGATGGTTGAGCAATAAATGTATATATATATATATATATATATACACACACACATATATATATGTATATATATATATATATATATATACTATTAGGGGTCATTTTATTGATGTTTCTTAAGCAGAATAATAGTACTAGGTTTCCTCTCATCCCATGACATATCTAGTTTCATGTTCTTGGCCACTTAAACAATGTGGAGCATGGGTTCCATTTCATGAATTAGGCCTTAAATCTAATCAGTAAGTGGTTGATTATCCTCATAATATTTCTGTTATTATTACACCAGTTATCTTTCAGGCAGATCACTGCTGTAGGTAATAGGGTTTGTAGCTGTGAAGATATTAATAATTACCTTACTTCTCCAGTAGTATGCAGAGTACTTTCCAGTATAATTGATAGTAGATTTGAAGCCCATACAATGACATATGTAAATGCTGTCTTTAGCAATAGGGCCTTACCGTAAGGTTGTGGAGAATAGTCAATAAATAGCTTGGATGTGATGTTTGGAGTTTCCATGAAGTCCCTTAGGCCAGTGACTCAACAAAATGTACCCAGTTTTTGGCACTGTGTATTTTACTTGTAGCATAAGATATTTAGATCTCATCCAGGCTTTATCTCTCTCTCTCCATGTATATACATATATATGTATATTTATGTAAAATTTTCAACCATATTTCCTATGGTATTTCAAATGGCCTTTAGTGTTATTTGTCCTTCCCCAGATTTTCTCCTTCTTATTTTACTCCATCCCTTCTCGTATCCAATACTCCTATTCTAGTTTACCATTTGTGTGAGAAGCCTCACTCACTGCCGCCATTCTAAGATGGCATCGACATCCTGTGCTCTAATGTGTAAATAAGTAGACTGCGCAGGTGCAAGGGGAATTTCCACTCCTTGTGCTCTGCCTCTCCTGTGGCGTCACCTCGCCCGATTGAGCTACAGCCAATCTGAGTCCTAGGCGGGGGTCAGTTTCCTATATAAGGGATGGGTTTTAGCCCTTTGGTCTCTCCACTTTGTAAGATTATGCTCTCCCTCTCAAGACGCATTAAACCTTTTCTGCAGAAGGATCCTACGTGTGCCGCGTAGTTCTTGCTGGTGAGATGGTAGCGTGGGACACATTTGACTCTGCATGACAATATATTCTATATGCCCTTCCTTGGTAGATCCTCTTCTCTTCCCTAGTCCCTGGATAGGTATCTAATCTCTGTGGTTATTTGAAATATAGCGCATATTTTAGAGTTTTACTTTTAAATTTATTTATTATGTATACAGTGGTACCCTCATGTTTGCTTACATGTCAGAAAACCACATAAGGTCTCATTGCAGATGATTTTGAGCCACTATATGGTTTCTGGGAATTGACTCAGGACCTCTGGAAGAACTCACAAGATGTCCATGGCTAGGACTCCAAGGAATGGAGAGGAGGGTACTAAAAAGGACTTTCCCTATATCACATGATTGATCACCATAATGGGCATTACAGGATCTTTATCCAGCAATGGATAGAGGTAGTAGCAGAGATCCAAAGCTAAGCACCAGGTCAAGCTATGGGTCCAGAAAGAAGGGAGAGAGTATATGAGCCAAGGAATCAGGATCATGAGGAGGAAACCCACAGAGATGGAAGACTTGACCAATTGTGAGTTCACTGACTCTGAAATAATAACTGAGGTACCTTCATGAAAAGGAGTTAAAACCTTCAAAGGTAGAAGACAGTCAAACTGATGGGCAATTGGTGGAGCCTTTTGCAGTAGGATTAGAGTATATTATATTCCTGATGCATGAACTGACATCTCAGAGCCCATTCAATATAGAGGAACACCTAACTCAGTTTTAATACTGGGATGGGTGACTAGAACCTACCTCAAATGGATATGCCAGACTAAACTGACCCACCTTGGGACTTCTTGCCTCCTTGGGGAATTGATGGAGAAGTGGGGTGGGCAGAGGCAAAGGGAGAACTGGGAGGAGAGAATGGAGAGGGAGCAGTAGTAGATATGGAAAAATGTTTTCAATGAAAAATTAAAAATAACAAGCATACAGAAAAAACTGAGATCATAATATAATAGATAATATGAAACATTTTTCCTTCCCATTCTTTCCTTCAAACCCTTCTATATGCTTTTCCTTGACCTATTTCAAATTCTTAGCCTATTTTGCTTCATTGTTGTTACATCCATTCATGTATACATTTATATATTATGTGTGTGCATTCCTAAATATAACTTGCTAAGAGTATGCAATTTTACTTGTGCATATGTTTTCAGGATGACCAGTTGGTATTGAATAACTAGTTGATCTTCTCTTCCTTGAAGAAAGAGAGTATTTGTCTTGCTCTCAGTATTCCATAATTTTCTATAGTTCCTATGAAAGGCTGATACCTTGTGAGATACCCCATGTCCGCTTTGGCATGTTCATTGGTATCACCCAAGCTCAGCCAAACTAGTTTTATCACTATAGCTTTGTGTGCATCTTGAAATATAGGAAGGCAAAACTTCCAGAAATTCTTTTATTATTCAAGATTGCTTTTAGTTATTATCTTTCTTTTTTCTTTGTCTTTTTAATGAAAGTATTTGTGCTTTTCTATATGAAGTTTAAAATTGTTTTTCTATTTCACTGAAGAATTAGATCATGGTTTTGATTAGGCTGTAAGATTGTTCTTGTTAGGATGCCAATGGTCACAATATTAATCTTTCTAGCCTATGAGTATTGAAACTATTTTTATCTTCTGGTACCTTTATCAATATCTTCTTTCAATGTCTTGATGTCTTTATTATACAAGTTTTTACCTTGTTTAGTTAGTATTATACTAAGCATTTTGTTATTGTTTTTATTTTATTTTGTTGTTTGAAGAATTTTTAGAGTTTTGTAGTAGGCATTGTTTTCACAATTATTGTTTCAGTCTGTACTTGTACATGAGAAGGCTTCAAAACCTTGTACATTATTTCTGTATTCTACAACTTTGCAAAACTATTTTTCAGCTGTAGCAGATTCCTGCTGGGGTTCTTAAAAACTTTTTGTGTATAAAACCATATCATCTGAATATAATAATACTTTGACTTCTTTGTTTTGTAATTATATACCTTTTATTTCCTTCAGTTTTCCTATTACTCTAAGACTTTAAGTATTATCTTAAATAAGTATAGGAAATGAACATCCATTCCTGTTCCTTGTTTTAGTAGAAATCCTTGGAGTTTCTCCTTGTTTAGGTTGCTGTTGGCTCTGTGCTTGTATAATTGCTTATCATCTTGAGGTATGTGCCTCATATCCCCAGTCTCTCCAGAATATGTTATTATAAATTGGTCTTGGAGTTTTGTCAAAGGCTTTTTCTCCTGCATCTAATTGTGTCATTTGTATCCAAAAGGAATGAAGATACAGGAAAGGCTGACAGGAGCCACAGGCAAACACTGGGAGGATCCTGGTCTCCAACAGGTGGTAGAATTCCCAGAGCATGGAGACAGAGAAGGAGAAGCAATTCCTGCAAGCTGGTTCATATAAAACTGAAAGTAAGTATGGGAGAAAGATATTTAAAATCACTCATGTACTTCCAACTGATGTGGTTACTGGGTCTCCAGTAAAAAGTATTTCTGCAGATTGGTTGCTGAGACAGGAATGGAGATGATCTAGAAAACTAGGTTGTGTTCATGCCAAGAAGCAGTGTCCCCAGGAAATGAAGGCTGAGTTAAAAAGAGGGTCTCCTGCAGATATGTTGCAGTAGAACCTCAGTAATTATTAAATAGACATCTCCTTTTCCTTTTTAACCTCTTTACTGATATTTGTTAATTGTGTTTCTATTGGTTACCTGCGAGTTTCATTTGATGTATTTTGATCATACCTCTCCGTCCACCCCACTTTCTATGGAACACACTGGCATGCTGCCAGGAAGCCATGTTGAATTTATTGGGTCTGATATCCAGGAAGCAGGTCGGGGAAGGGAGGAAGGAAAGAGAGACAAGAGAGAGGGAGGGAAGAGGGAGCAGAGAAGGAGAATATCTGCCACACTTTGGGTCTCTTTAAAGGGTGACCATGTAGACACGCCCCAGGCGTGGCTGCCCGTCAGAGCACAGTGACCATGGAATCCTGGGGCCACACCCAAGAGGCAAGCTAAGGCGATGTTTACACATTAACAAACCCAACTATGTGCCCTGCTTTCCTTTATTTTTCATTTTTAAGTACAATTTTTTACATATAACCATTTATTTATTATGTATAAACTCTCATTTTTTTTAGCCATGTATCCCTTTGTTCAAACTCGCTTCCCCCTCCTGCCCCTCACAGTCACTCTCTCTTCTCCCTATCTCGTTATCTCTTCCCCAGCAAGGGCTAAGTACAATTTTTTAAGGGGGTGGGGATATGTGGACTTCTACTGGATCTTGGTGGACTAATCAGGAACAATGTTTTTTTTTTTTTTTTTAAATGTGACCATCCTTCATTCAGCAGTTAGCAATTGCCAATAGCTCAAAAATTAAGGGTGGACCTTAATGCCCATTTCTCCTTACATGCAGGAATTTATTCCAGTTTGAGCTTACACTATGCATGCTGTCACAGTAACTATGTTTATTTATATGTAAAGCAACAGTAATGATGCTCACTCTTCCCTGTCCTCTTCAATACAAAACTTGCAAGTTTTAGCTTAAACAAAAAGACAAGTGAAGGAGATAAATGAGATACAGGAAGAAGTCAAATTATCCAGTTCTGTTTTTATTGTTTCTTTATATTTTTATATTTTCTTTTCAGTAAATTTTGCTCATATCTTACATATTTTTGTCTACTTATTTAGATCTGATTTCTTCCTGTTTTTTTCATTTGCTTATCACTGAGTTAATAATTTGGTATTATTCTGCTTTTTTCCACTGTGAGCATTGCATCTCTTAGAAAAGCTATCATAATATTGCAAAGTTGTGCTTTTATTTTAATCAAATTATAAAATGCATTAATCTCATCAGTAATCTATTGATCATTCAATAATTAGTTTCTCAGACATGAGGTTCCAAATGTTATCCACATTTCCTTGCAGTGGATTTTGAGTTTTATTTAATGTTGTCATATAGCATACAAGAAATTAAGTTAACATTTCTGTCTGTTAAGACTTACTTTATAGGCTATGATATAACTATTTTTTTAAAAAATGTCCATATGCTTCTAAAAAGAATATGTAGCTTGCATGTTTGGATAAAATTTTCTATACATGACAGTTCAAGCACTTGATCTATGGTGTCATGTACCCATATATTTCCTTTTCTTCAGAGCTTAGAATATATATATGAAAAGCATTAGAGGCACATAATAAACAAGAAAACCATTAGCAAAATAAAAACTAAAAAAAAATAGTGGGTGAGACCAAACATAATTCCTTTTTTTAAAAAAAAAAAGACAGATTTATTTATTATGTATACAACATTCGGCCTCCATTATGCCTGTGTGCCAGAAGGGCACCAGATCTCAAGATAGATAGTTATGAGCCACCATGTGGTTGCTGGGAATTGAACTCAGGACCTCTGGAAGAAGAGTTGGTGCTCTTAACCTCTGAGCCTTCTCTCCAGGCTAAGACCAAACATGATTTCAATTGTATTACAGAAACACTAACAAAAACCATTATGGTGCTGACACAGAAAGAAACATGGAGATCAACGGAATAGAATAGAGGATCTTATACAAACTCATATAGTTACAGCTAACTGATTGTGATGAAGACACCGAAAATATATGTGAGAGAAAAGAGAGTCTTAACAACAAATAATGTTGGGAAAACAATATCTACATTTAAAAGGCTGAAACTAGGTCTTCATCTCCCTTGCAATATAAACAGCAACTTTAAATGGATCTAAAATCTTAATTTAAGGCCTGAAACTCTAAAACTGAGAGATAGAGAGAAAGAAATGGGAACACTCTAAGATATTAGCATAGATCATCACTTTCTGAATAAAATCTCATCTGCTCAGGGAACAGCAGAAATTGTGAAACCTCACAAAATTTACAGGTTGTGGAGTAAAGGTCTACAGACAGGGAAGAAAAATTTTGCTAAGTATAGACATGACAGCCATGTTTAAATGCAACACTTTTGACCATATCTAAGCTGCAGCATGACCTAAGTGTCAAATACAGAGGCAGATAATGAAAAGACAGTTTGTAACAAGAAGTTTATGGCCTGGACTTTCTGTCCTAGCCCTGAGGTTCAAATCCACTCACAAGCCCCACTGACGCTTAACTCCAAATAATCACACAAAGGCTTATATTAAATTCATGCTGAATGACATATGGCCCAGGCATATAACTTGCTTACTCTTAACTCTTAAGCTAACCTGATAGACCCTAGACTCAGGGTACTATCCTCGGGAAGGGGGGGCCCCAAGAACTCAGACTCCAGGCTGTTGATGTAAAATAACATGAGGTTTATTACATCTGCAGACGGGCTACCTCCCTGCCCTGGGAAGCAAGGGAGGGGCAATCTCATATCTCTTTTAAAGGCTAAGACCATAAAATCACCATAGCAACTGGGGCAACACATGATTGGTCACTTTAAAGGTCATACTTTAAAGTCATAATGTTGCTCACAGTAGTCATGGGGTTGCTTTAAGACCAGCTTGTTAGGGGGCTTTTATAACCGGGTGTTGGTCAACGCTATTCTGCTTGGAACTTTTGGTATTTTAATCACAGGTTCGACTATTATGTCCTAACTGAGTTGATTACGGCTATCTGGGCTGGGTCACTCTGTTTCCTGGAACAGACTTTAGTTCCTTGTCCTCATGGGGGATACTCTGCCGAATACCTGAACTGAATGCCTGGTTCAAGCCTTAAAACCCAGGGTCCTTCAAACTCATGATTAGCCATGTGGCTTCTTACTTTTTCCTCAGAGCGGCATCCTGGCCTTGTTTCCTGTGTGTCTGCTGGCATCTCTACTGGTGTCTCTCTCTCTTGCTTTTCCTGTTTCCAGAGTTTTCTTATTCTAATAGCCCAGCACATACTTCCTGTCTGCCTTTTGGCCAATTAGCTTTTTATCAAACCAGTAGGAGAGAAAAATATTTAAAATGTATCAGAACATAGTCCCACAACATTTCCTCCTTCTTTTTTTTTTTTTTCTTTTCAAAGCAAGAACCCCAAATCTAATTTTCTTTGTAAATTTTTCACCGTTATTTATTGTAACTAACACTATAAGCAAAGACATATTCATAATCCATTTTGGGAAATATGGGCATAGTTCTCTGGGTTTCTTCCAGCTGAATGAGGTGCTGGCAAGTCCATGGGACCCAAAGGAAGATTTAGGATTATGGAGGAGTCCTTAGTGGAGTAGTCTCTAAGGCTGGGTCATCTCAGCCAGTCTCCTAGAAGGTTTTTGGATACAAAGCTCTGAGGAAATTGCAGCAGAGGTGCTCTGAAATGCTGGCCATCAGTATCTATTGGAGACTTTTCAGGGGCTCTTCCCCCACCAAACCTTATTTTCTTTAACCAGGAATTTAGCCACAGTCTCTCATTTTCTTTGAAAATAAAAAGAAAACCTCTTATATAATGTAGCATATCCAGATCTTTACTCGACTTATTATATTTTTTTACTCTATTTCTTTTTTAAAGATTTCTCTATCTTATTTCCTTTTTCTTTTCTCTCTCAAGCCTATGCATATTTTTAAACACACTCTAAACTATTTAGAGGGCTTTTTTTTTTTAAATTTGCTTTTATTTTATATCTCTTATCTGTTTCTGTTCACACCATTGCTTGGCTAGGGTAGCTGGCTTCACCCAACTTCTAGTCTAGCTTTATAGAGTTTAGTTTCTTAACAGAGGTACTGGCAGACACAATTACCATATAATCAACAAATAAAGCACTGCAGTCTGCTGCTCATAAACTCTATTTAAGTATTTGGCAGCAAGGCCTCTTAAAGAAACCAAACTGTTTTTGCCTATAAGGCTGAGTCAGGAAAGCTTACTTTAAAAAGCTACAACTCTGTTTGCTGGAGGCAAACAGAGCTTTCTCAAGAAAATGTTGCTACTAAAAAGCCTTCTTTGACTCTGTTCCCTTTTTGCTTGTAAGAGCAGTAACTTAAATCTGTGATAAGCAGTTTGTTGCTTACATCAAGGTTCCTATCAGACTTTAGAAACTGGCCTTGTTCCAGCCTAACCTGCATAGAGCAAACCTGCCATTTGGTAATTCAAACCCATATGCCACCTAGTCTTTGTACCACTTGAGAAGCACAACTTAGAAGCTGCTTTTGGCTTTATTTTTGTAATCTAAAATACTTTTTAAGCTTTCTCAGGCTTCATGTGAGTGTATGTGACCCACACAGGTATGCCATTAGAAGTTTCTGACCCAGATTTTCCGGTCTAGAGATTGATATACATAAGGACATTTTAAAGCCATAATGTGTGGTGATATGTTACATATTTAATAAAACCTAGAATATCACAAGATCAACCCACAGTCAAAAACTAGGCAGAGATAGCTCTGAGAGTTCCAGGGATAACAGAGCAGTGGTAACTCACATAGCTCTGGGATTTCTGGATTTCTGAGTACAAGGCCAAACAGTTGGGCTTTATTGACACACACCATTAATCCCAGCACTGAGAAAGCCAGGAGTGGTGACCTGCGCCTATAATTCCATAACTCCAGAGACAGAGAACTTTCTGTGTTTCTGTGAGTTAAAGCTGACTACCAAATAGAGTAGCTCCCATCTTTAATCCTAACCTGGATGAGATACAGCTGGCAGGAATGGTATTTAAGTAGGTAAAGGAAAACAGCAGGGAGGAGAAGCAACCAGAAGCAAGACTGAGGAAGCTGGAAGATAGCTGGGTGAGATTTGACTGCGGTGTTTCCTCTCTCTGATATTTCTGCCTTTACCTGATACCTGGCTCTGAGTATCTTTCAATAGAACCAGAATTCAACAACAATAAGGAATAAAACTATATCATGAGGAGATGGGATGGGAGGGAGGCTGAGAGATGATTTGGAGGATGGGGAGCAGCGGTGGGTATGGAAAAAAACTGTTTTATAGAAAAATAAATAAATTTACATCCTTAGCAGCAAAATGATACAAATGTGGGTTATCAAATGAAGCAAGTTAAGTCACTTAGAAAACTAATAATGATTTTTCCTCTCAATTGTGGCCATGTAGATACATAAAACTTTATCTGTACAGATGAGGTTATTACTGAAGTAAAACTATAGAAGGAAACAAAAGTGACAAGGGGAAGCGAGCAAGACATTAATATCCCCGGATATGTAATATATAAATTAATGTCCCCAGAGGGAGGGGAACAGCATATGCTCAAAGTACATTCATACACTTGAGTGGAGTAGGTCTTGCATAAATAACCCAGAATGATAGATTTCCAAAAGCATTTGAAATGGAGAGATTAAAATTCAATTACACGGTTAATATTAAATGTATAATTGTTAATTGTTTTGTATTTTAGAAAGTATTTTGGTAGATCTACCCTATTTAAAAAAAATAGTAATTTAGGAATGTACATCACTAATTCATGGATAGAGAATAAACACGAGGATAAGTATATTCTGCCTAAGTTTCTAAAATATTTAAATCGTTTACTGCTCAATAACAATCAATATTAACATTTCACTATCAGTAGAATGGGTAACATTTTAATATATGCCTAACCAGGAAAATTGACAGTTTTTAATGTATTTATAACCAGATTACAATGTACTCTGTCTGCCAGATCAAAATTTATGGTGATGATCAAATCTCTTTGAATATATCAGTCACTCAACATACTCCTACCAAAGTCATCAAAACATGAGTATTCAGATTTAATTGTGTACTTCTGTCATAGGTATTTTTTCTGGAAAGCAGAATATGAAAGAATGAGGGAGCAAATGTAAATATACAAGGATGCCTTGCTATGAGGACTATGCACTATGGTAAGACAATCTGGGAAGAGATGAAAAAAAAAAATCTGTGATCTAAATGTGATTCTTTACTAAATCTCCCATCACCATAGCTAAAGTGATCATTAAGGACTGTATGTCAGTGTTATTTGATCACATTTTGTTTTAGAGAGTTTGTAAAGTATCACTTTGTAATTGAAGTATAAATATTTCCACCATGTAACACCAACATTACCTTGCTTTAGAGGAAAAAGAAAACTTTTTCTTCATTTTATCAAGTAAACAAGGGTCAGCTTATAAATCCAGTTTACTCTGGATTTAAAACTTTGGAACAGGTCATTTTTTGAAAGTCGAATGTGGATCTCAACTTGCATTCTGTATAAAGCAATGGTTTTCAGAGGTTATTGTGCACCTGATACAAGGCAACTTATCTTAAACTGTTCAGTGGAAACCCCGGAACCCAGAATTTCTGATTAGTAATGCTCAAATGTGACCTCAAAATTTGCAGCTTTGTAAAATGTCCAAAAGATGCATGTACTAGTATTTTGGAGACAGTATTTGAAACTCACAATATTGTATGAACTATACATAAAAATTTTAAACAAAATTTAACAATTTAAACTTTTCTATTATGCTATATCTCATGTTTTTTTTCCTAGAGATTGCTGATAGTACATGGATACATATATACTTATATATACCACCATTTGCAAGTACAATTCACAAACTACTTTTCCAAGGATGATTGCCTTATGAATGATGCTTTTTTCATAGACTCTTAAATTTTAAATTAAAATTTTTTAAATGCAAATTTTATGGAGAGCTAGACATACATATATAAATTTTCCATTTATTTATTTCTACCAGTTTCAAGGAGTGTTTTATGTCAAAAAATTAAATTACTTTTTAGCCAAGATAATGGTTATGTGCTGTAACTGATCTTCTCTCTAAAGAGATATTAGCAAAAATAGTCAACTACCTTGTACCTGTATAAGGCTACACAAAGTGAAGCATTATTCTAGATGAACCCTTCTAGTTTCTCTTTTATAAATAAGCATGACATTGCCATATTAAGTAAAATTTTATATAGCAGAATACTTTTGAGTGTTGAGAGCAATTTTTTGACAATGTTTAGATGTGTCTTTTCTCATTGCAGTGAAGATTCCTGTGTAAACTCAACAACCATATGAAAGATAATTGTTGACTATAATTGTAAATAGGGCCCACGATGAAAGATAATCAAACATGATTTTTTAGATTATTAAATTTTAATTTTTAGTCACTGTCATCTATTTCCTAATATTGAACTCACTGTACAAACTGTTGACAAGTTCTTGTCTATGTAACTTGTAAGACATTTTCTTTAATCTTATAATTCCAAACAAAACTGTTATCTAAGTACAATATTTAAAGAAATATGTTACAAATTTTTTTAAAAAAAAGGAAGCTGAACATCTGTTTGCAAAGTATTTTTGTAGTCACTAATGACAGAAGCACATTACTACCAGGAGACACACAAAAAAGAATGAAGGAGCAGTATTTTCTCAGCTTGCTTGCATTGTGAAGCACAGTTAAACAAATAGTGTGCTGCTTTCACAGACCCAGGAGCTCCGCCAATGACACAGCTGAGGCTGGGACTGTTTGAAAGGGATCAGTGGCTTTTGTTGAGATCTGGCTTGATGGCATTGCTTGGTTGAAAGCAAAAGAGTTCTCACTTTACCACAAACACTTTACAAGGCAGCAACTCTAGAGAGAGATGACAAAACAATTAGAAGATTAACAAGGGTCCCCACAGTCTGTTCTTTGATGAATTGCCAGGGACTCTTTCATCAAACATATTTACTGGGCAAGGGAATCTACTTTGTGCTAGTGGTCTCTCTCTCTCTCTCTCTCTCTCTCTCTCTCTCTCTCTCTGTGTGTGTGTGTGTGTGTGTAAATTGGTTTTCTTTAAGGTTTCTTTAACAATGGAGTCAATAGTGTTTTGTCAAATTTGAAAGATTCAGACTTGGAAAGAAAACAAATACTAGAAAAACTTACATGATGCATGCCAATTAGCCATCTTGCTCACCAAATGCCAAAAAGTTTCTCCTGCGAAATTTTTCAAAAACATAAAGAAACATAGTGTGAAAGTCAAATAAATCAATGAACAATTTATTAATGTACATGCAGATCCTTTGAACATCATCATTACATAAAATTAACAAAAAAGGTGCTATGTTTTCTAATTGCAAAAAGTTTAATATGTAATTTATGCTTTCTTTCTTCATTAACAGATTATCAGCACCAAGCTCTAACCAACTGAGCTAACCGGCCGCTAGACTTCATTAACAGATTAAATGGACTTTTATCTGCTTTATTTTTTAGTGCAAAAAAATCACCTTCAATTTCACATTTCAGTAATAAATAATAACATGGAATTGACAATTATATTTCAGATAAACCCATCCCTAGAAGAGAGAGCCTTCATATTTCACAGCCTCTGTAACTTTTTGATTCCTAACAAGCATGTATTCCTCTGGAAGAAAAATGAGACTTAATCTAAACAGATGCATGGTGAGTCAGTGCTATGAAAGAGTGTACTCTATTCCATCCTTAGGGACAGTATCGACAAAGCTGAACTACATCCAGATAGATGCATGGCATTGCTATACAGATTTTTATAAATTTTAAGATCATTTTTAGGTTTTCTGAAAGTTATTTTGAAAATGTAAAGAACCTCTCATCGAGGAGACTGTGATATAGTGAAGCAGGGCACATATCATTTAATGAGAGAAAAGAACATAACAGAGTCAGGACAAATGCAGCAGCCAGTATGAGTGTATCAACACCATATGTAGGGGTAAATCTGGGAACATGGAAGCTTGCCTTCCCCAGGCTCTACCTCATGGCTTTGCTCTAGATATTTTATGTAAATGTAACACCATATTTATGACTCTTATTAACTAAAGATTCTTATTATATATTTTAGATACCTTCATACTAAGGATCAAAATGAAATTTTGAATTATTCTCTTTCCAAAAATGACTTATCACATATGTTCTGATGTTTAAAATGTACACTGAGAACAAGCTTTTGTAAGATTCCACTTCAACCAAGAACTTGAATGCACATGAGAAATAGAATAAAAATGTTAAGTAAGCAATTTAGTTTTGAGAGGAGACAGTAACAGCTTATTTTGGATAAAACTCCCATTTGCATGACTTTCTTTTATTCTTTGTGTGCATAATTTTATTGAAATTTGTGAGTGACAGGAAAGAGGTGTTGATCCTAGCCTATAGACAAGGACATTGGTAGTTCATTGACGCTGATAGTTGTTTTATGTAACCAAACCAAAGAAAACAAATGACTTATATTAGTTGCTTTTCTTATTGTAGCAACAAAATACCTGACAGCATAAAGAAGGCAGGAAGGTTTTCTTTGACCCATATTCGGGAGATAGAGTCCATCAATGTGCAGCAGTCAGGGTGGCAGCAATGTGAGGCAGCTAGCTTATCACCTGTAGTAAGAAAAGAGGTGAATGCTGTGCTCAGGTTCCTTTCTTATTTTATCCAGTCCAGTTCCCTAACCCATGGAATGATGCTGCCTATGTTTAAAGTGGGTCATTCCACTCTATTAGCCAAATCTACAAACATGCCCAGAGACATGCCAGATATTTGTCTGCAAGTACATTCTATACCCTGCAAACCAGAAACCAACACATCTTCTAGTTTTTTCGCTCTGTCTGTCTCATTTTCTGAAACTGGCATCACAAGTATTGCAGAATGGATGTATTAATACATAAAAACTTAGAGATCTAGAAAGCAGGAGATCAAAGACAATGTGTTGTACACCTGCAGATGGTCACAAGCATGACCTCTTCATTGCTTCCAGTTTCTAGTGATTTCAGAAATATTATAATTTGTAATTATTCCTGCTTCCCACTCTGCCTTTCAAAAGCTTCATTTTAGGTCTCATGGTATTTTTCTATATGAGACTATCATGAAGACTTGTAAAATTCAGGTTGATTTCATTACAATGGAACTACAAACATTATTTTCCAAGCCAAATAATAGTCACATGTCCCCACAGATTGTAGAGTATATAAAGAAATATTGCTCTACCCTACCCAGCATACTTTTACACAGGCATTCAGAGAGTATTCAAATAAAACTGCATATGAGATAGAACATGAAAAGATACAAGACAAGTAACACTGCTCCTATCTCTATCCATTCAGTAAATTCTTACAGAGAGGCTACAGTTTGCCAAGAGTGTAGATAGGAAAGAAAAAGCTAGGAACACACACAAGTCAAAACAAAACAGGAGTGTGCCAGTCTTCACACATGAAGCTTCTAAATTAGTAATGAAGACAAATATTAAACACATCATTAATTTATCAAGGTTCTGAACTGAGCTGTCAAGAAGCTCATCCTAATAAACTTATCTATCTAATAATTAAGTTAATGAACTCAAATGTTGAAAATATCACAGAAATGTACTCTAATTTAGTCAATTCTCACCTACAGATTCTCAGTTCATGCTTAATACTTAAGGTTTACTTCTTGTTGTTGACTTTATTTTTGTTTTGTTCTTATTGAAATTTAAACTCAGCATGCTATACATGCTTGGCAAATATTCTACCATGAAGCTTATTTGTTTAAAAATACCACAGACTAGAACAGGGAGCTGAAGTTACGAATCAGCAATTAAGAGTGCTTGTAACACTTACAGCAGACCCAGGTTCAGTTCCCAGAACTAACACCATGGTTTACAATCATTTGTAACTTCAGTTTCGGGGCATCTGAATGATGTCTTTGTCTAACCTATAAGAACACAAGACATTCACATGATGCATATACATACACACATGTCAAACATTGATGTGGCAATATATTTAATAAAAATATCCTGAAATATCAGAGAACAGAGCCAAGCTGTGAAAGTCTTGGACTAGTGACTCAGACATTTAATTCCAGCACTTGGACCACAGAGGTCCTCTGAATCTCTGTGAATTCAGGGATAAACAGAGCCAAGTGATGATGGCCCCACCTTCAATCCTAGCTCTGGGAATGTTGAATGAGGAAGTAAAATAGCTAGTTGGAAAAAGAAACAGAAGGCATGAAAAGGCAGAAGTTCTGCCCTTTTGCCTGCATGTCTGTTCAATCTGAGGACTCACAAAGACAGGACCTACCCTCTTTGGCCTGAAGAGTTTGCTGTGTGAGAAGTTCACTTTCTCACTGATATTTCAGCTTTTCCCCAATATTTGGTTCCAGGTTTTATTATACATTAAATAGAACTCATGAAATGCACACATACATATAAAAGAATATAGTTTTTTTAAAAAAAATACCACAGAAAACATTTCTAAGAATGTAAATGATTGTTCCAAGGACACTGATACCATGCTCTGATACATATTCTTAAACTTGAATGTTGACAAATTAACTCTGATTTGGGTGAGCTGAATTTGTCAGGAACAATGCTGTTACCATATAACATAACTAAAATGACATACAAAAGCAAAGGATGTTAAAAGACTTTGGAAATGTCCCATCAGTTGACTTGGGAAGTAGTAACAAATCACTGTATTAGCATACTAGATGATTTGTCAAAAATAATATTACTTCAGTTAACACTTCCAAGTTTCTTTTAAGAAAATGGTAGAAGCAGAAGTGAGGATAATACCTGGAATTGAGTAACCTTCCCTAGATGTAGCATGATGCTTGAAATTGGGCATACCCAATTGAATCTTTAAATTCTAACATTATGAACATGATGATATAAGAAGCACATCTCTTTCACTTTACACTTTGGAGAAATAGTAAACACATCATAATGAGACTTTCTGAATCATTATATTTAAGGATCACAGAGTGTAACAATTGCTAAAGATGTTACTTATCTTTCTAAAGGTTAATTCATACAGTTAATCCCCAATGAATCCTCCTAGGTCATAAGCAGCTAACCAGTTCTCTTTCCTCTTCTTTCTGAGTCAGCCTTCTAACTTGTTTCTCAGGCTCCATCAGCAGTTTGGCCCATCTCCAATATGAATTGTGGGATAGGTGTTTTTCCTCTGATTAAATATGTACAAAGGCTTCTCATTGTGATTAGAATGAAATCTAAAGTGATGAACTTAGCAAGCATGGTGCCTCCCTTGGTTTCTCAGATCAATGTGATCATTTGCATACTCCAACCAAACAGTCCACATTCATCTGTTCAAGCTGTCATCAGAGACTTTCCACATCCCACTCAATACAGCCCCCATTTTTTTGCTTAGGTACTTCAAAATCCTGACCCTTTGTCATAATTCAGGGCTCAATGCAAATAATATTCCACCAGAGGTTTCCTTTTGGTTTTGTTTTTATTTTATAAATTTAAGTGATTTTATTGTGTTATATTGCTATAACTATTTTATGAGTTAGTACCCTCTTAGTGTGCCTACTTTATTTTTTAGACTTCTTTCTATTGTTTTTATGAAAAGTCACATTTTCTATCCACATATATCCTTGTTCAAGGTCCCTTCTCCTTCCCAGCCCCTACAATCACTCTCTCTTCTCCACATCTCCCCATCTCCTCCCCAGCAAGTGCAAGAGGCCCCAAAGTCCCACTGTCCCAATATGGCTTAGTTTAGCATCCACTCCAGGCAGATCCCGCTTCCTCACCCCAACATCAAGACTGAGTCAGGTGTTCCTCTGTAGGGAGTGGGATCCACGGTGTCTGTCCAAGATGAATCAGATCCCAAGCTGTTCAGTGGTTGTGGTTTGCAGCTTGGACATGCTTTGCTTTTTGCTTTTTTGCTTAGAGTCCACTAATGAGTGAGTACAACCCCTGCTTATCTTTCTGGGTTTGTGATACCTCGCTCAGGAGGATATTCTCCAAGTCCATCCATTTGCCTGCAAATTTTAGGATATCATTTTTTCTTACTGCTGAGTAGTACCCCATTGAGTAGATGTACCACAGTTTGTTAATCCATTCCTCAGTTGAGGGACATCTAGGTTGTTTCCAGGTTCTTGCTTTACAAATAATGCTGGTATGAACATAGTTGAGCTAATGCCTTTGGAGTGCGAATGTGCCTCTTTAGGGTATACACCCAGAAGTGGTATTACTGGATCCTTGGGGAGATTGAGTGCCAGCTTTCTGAGAAACCTCCATACTGCATTTCAGAGTAGCTAAACTTCATCAACAGTGGAGGAGTGTTCCCCTTGCTCTGCAACCTCTCCAGCCTAGGCTGTCATCAGTGTCTTTTATCTTAGTCAATCTGACAGGTGTCAGTGGTATCTCAAAATTGTTTTGATTTGCATTTCTCTGAAGGCTAAAGAAGTTGAGCACTTCTTCAAGTGTCATTCAGCCATTCCTAATTCTTCTGCTGAGAATTCCCTTTTTAGTTCTGAACCCGATTTTTTGATTGAGTTATTCAAGGTTTTGGGCTCTAGTGTATTGAGTTCTTCATTTATTTTAAAGGTCAGTTATCTATCACTTGTAGGGTTGGTGAAAATCTTTTCCCATTCTGTAGGCTGTCGTTTTGTGCTATTGACAGTGTCCTTGGCTTTACAGAAGCTTCTCAGTTTCAGCAGGTTCCACTTAATTGACTGCTGTTCTTCGTGTCTGTGCCACTGGTGTTATATTTAGGAAGTGGTCACCTGTGCCAATTCATCAGAGGGTATTTTCCACTTGCTTTTCTATGAAGTTCAGAGTGGCTGGGTTTATGTTGAGGTCTTTGATCCACTTGGATTGGGGTCTGTGCAGGCTGACAGGCTTGGATCTATTTGCGTTATTCTACACATTATCATCCAGCTATGCCAACACCATTTGTTAAAGATACTATCTTTTTTCCATTGAATATTTTGGTCCTCTTTGTTGAAGGTCAGGTGTTCTTAGGTTTTTGGGTTAATGCCTGGATCCCCAATTCAATTCCATTGATCCACAAGTCTGTTTTTATGCCAGTACCAGGCTGTTTTTATTACTATAGGTCTATAATATAACCTGAAGTCGGAGATGGTGATGCCTCCTGAGGTTCTTTTGTTGAGCAAAATTTTTTGGCAATCCTGGCTTTTCTGTTATTCCAAATGAGGTTGAGTATTGTTCTTTCAAGGTCCATAAAATATTGTGTTGGGATTTTGATGGGCAGTGCATTGAATCTGTAGATTGCTTTTGGTAGAATTTCCATTTTTACTATGTTGATCCTACCTATCCAGGAACATGGGAGAGCTTTCCATTTTCTGCTATCCTCTTCAATTTCTTTCTTTAGTGATTTAAAAGTTTTGTCAAATAGATCTGTTACTTCTTTGATTATAGTTACTCTAAGGTATTTAATGCTATTTGCAGCTATTATAAAGGGTGATATTTCCCTTATTTCTTTTTCAGCATTTTTTTCTTTAGTGTATAGAAGGGCTACTGATTTCTTTGAGTTAATCTTGTATCCTGCTACATTGCTGAAGGTGTTAATCAGCTGTAGGAGTTCCCTGGTAGAATTCTGTGGGTCACTTATGTATACAATCATATCATCTGCTCATGGAGATAATTTCATTTTTCCAATTTGTATTCCCTTAATCTCCTTTCATTCTCTTATTGCTTTAGCTAAAACTTCAAGAACTATATTGAATAGGTAAGGGGACAGAGGACAACCTTGTCTAGTTCCTGATTTTGGTGGGATTCCTTTGAGTTTTTCTCCATTAAGTTTAATGTTGGCTGTTGACTCCTTGTAAATCGCCTTTATTATATTGAGATATTTTCCCTGTATTCCTGATCTCTCCAGGGCTTTTATCATAAAGGAGTGTTCCACCAAAGATGATCACTGGCCAGACTACTTATGGCATCTTTCTTTTCACTTCAGCCACTACTCTTTTTTTTTTTAATCTTTACATTATTTTACCTTTTTTTATTATGAATAAAGTCATATTTTTTTTTAATCCATGTATATCCTTTTTCAAGCTCCCTTCCTCCTCCCACCCCTGCCAGTCACTCTCTCTTCTCCACATCTCCTTATCTTCTCCCCAGCAAGGGCAGGAGGTCCCAAGATCCCAATATGATCTTGTTCAGCATCCACTTCTGGCAGATCCACTTCCTCACCCCAACATCAAGGCTCGGTCAGGTGTTCCTCTGGAGGGAGTGGGATCCAAGGTGTCAGTCCAAAGTGTTTCAAATCCCAAGCTGTTCAGGAGTTGTGATTTGCAACTTGGACATGCTTTGCTTTTTGCTTTTTTGCTTAGAGTCCACTAATGAGTGAGTACATCCCCTGCTTATCTTTCTGGGTTTGTAAGACCTCCCTCAGGAAGATATTCTCCAAATCCATCCATTTGCCTGGAAATTTTAGGATATCATTTTTCTTACTGCTGAGTAGTACTCCATTGTATAGATGTATACAGTTTGTTAATCCATTCTTCAGTTCAGGGGCATCTAGGTTATTTCCAGGTTCTTGCTATTACAAATAATGCTGCTATGAACATAGCTGAGGTAATGACTTTGGAGTATGAATATGTATCTTTAGGGTATACACTCAGTGTTGGTATTGCTGGATCCTTGGGAAGATTGATTCACAGTTTTCTGAGAAACTGCCATAATGAATTCCAGAGTCAGCCACTACTTTTTAAATTGTATCACATATATTAATTTATTATTAGTGTGGGTGTACATATTTACACAGATGTCATGCCACATATATGAAGGTCAGAGAAAATTTTGAGAGTCAGTTTTTTCTTCCACAAAGTATAACCAGAGTATTGAACTAAAATTGTCAGTTTTGGTTCAATTGTCTTTATCAGCTGATGCAGCTTGTTAGCCACGTTTTAGGTATATTTGGTCCTTTGTGCTTGTGTTACTGGGGGCAGAAATTGCTACCCTATAAAAGTGTCTTGATTATTTGAATTGTTAGGTTTTTTTTCTCTATTGAATGGTAGTATCCATGAGGGAAATGTTATCGTTTCTTTTCTCTAACATTTCGGGTAGTCCTCAGACATCGAGTTAATACTCATAATTTTCATTAAACTGTGATAGAACATGACAATAAAATCATAGAAATGCAGAAACTATGGAGAGATTCTCAGATGTTACTGAATATATGTAAGTGCTTTGATTGAAAAGATAAGTATAATAATGAAATGACTACTTTAAAACTAAAAATATTTTTAAAAAATAGTATTTTGAAATACTGAATTAAAGCCTTTGTTTTCCTTCTTAAAACCTGCTTTGCTGCACATTGAAAAATACTACAAAATGTAATTGGTGATAATAACGATATAATATTAAGCAATAGTAATGTACTTATTATGAATCAATTTATAAAAGAAATATAAGGAAAATAACAGTCTCTAATAAAATTTTAACTCACATAAACATTTAAAGACCATAATAGCTATTCTGTAGGCTGATTTATTTTTGAGCAGTGTAGAGAGAAATTCTAGCATTAATATATTAATAATAGTCATTGCCTTTAATGAGGTTGATACAAGTTTCTTTAAGTCAATACAATATTATTTTAAGGTTTATAGCTCAAGGAAAAGCTATAGGGACACTTGAAACTGTTCAAATAAGTGGTGGAAAGTAAAGTAATACAGTACATTTTAGCAAATTTATCAATGTAAGTAAGCATGATTATGTTTTTTTATACAGTCTTGTATCTATGGATATGCTAATATTACCTATGAATTCTTAGAATTATGTTAAGTATGCTCAAAATATCAGAATCCTTTGAAATTTCAAAAGAAGTACATGCCTTCTTCACTTTACTCATCAAGTAGGAAAATATCAATGAATACGAGTCAGTTCCTCTGGTGATGTATTGTATATACAATAAAAATCAGTCTGAAATATTAGAGAACAGAATCCCCCACAGTAAAGCCATGAAGTTCAGAGAGTGGTGACCTATGCCTTTAATCCCATCAGTCAGGAGACAAGGATCTTTCTGCATTTCTGTGATTTCAAGGACTAACAACCAAATGATAGTAGCTCACACCTTAAGTCCTAAATCTAAGGTTATGATGCAGGGTTGAACCTGGAACAGAAACAACTGAGTGGGGAAGATATTTAAGGCAACAGTACTTCCTTGCCTAGTGGCTAGCTTTTACCACAAAGAAAATAAATTCCACATGAAGTTTCTTCTATTCTCATCATTCTTTTGAAGTAGATTAGTGCTGCCAGGAACAGACATATCTCACTGTACAGAAAAGTCTAACAACATTTTAAATGCAATATTCTGTAGGTCTTTGAAGTGTTGAAGATTATCTAATTGAAATTTATCTAAAAAAATCTAACATGACTATAAGCTTATCATAGATGACTATTAGTCTATATTTCTTAATTATCCATTACAATTTTAAATTAGCTAATAAATATAATACCTTAAACAAGAGCAGAAATACACTTACAAATAACAAAATTAACCTTAAATTTGTATCAAAATCCATATCAATATAAATATTTACAAGTAATTGCTTTTAAAAAGCAGATTCAATGATCTATCTTCTTATCATAACTATACTGAGTACCAACTTACACAAAAGGCTGTACCACTCATGAGGCTCAGGAATATGCATTTTACAGAAAACAATAGTCTCTTTCACTTTCCACTTTGCAAGTCATATCACACATGTTGTTTCATTCTATAATGATCATGATAGTAAAACAAAGTATTCAGTCTATTGTATTATTTCTGTGAACGAGAATAAGTTTAAGCATTAGAAACGTAACTTGCACATTCTAAAAATAGGCACACATAGTTTAATGCAAACTTCAAATTTCTACCCCAACACTCATGTCATGATAACACCCATTGCTCTTGATTACCTTCCAGGTATAACATGAATTAATGAAAATACAGTACCTTGAATGACTGCTACCCAAGGAAGCATCATGACATCCATGTTTCCTTGCAACAGCAGAGTCAATACTGACATCTAAAGCAGGAAGTAACTCTGCACTGAGGATAATGCAAACTACTCTTTCATCGTCAAAATAAAAAAGAAAATGCTAATTCTGTGGTGAGCAAGCAGCTGCCAGTAGACACAGCATTCTCAGAATAAAAGAGGAAAGAGCAGCTGGAGTCTCCTCCCAGACAGCATTTTCCAGAACATATTGAAGTGAAGTACAGCTTTCTGGAGAAAGCAATTGATAGAGATCACTATTTAAGATCTTTTATGGAAGGGGAACAAACAGTAAGAAAGAACAAGGCTTTGTGTGAAGAAGACTGAAGCTTCCTTAGGCAGATCTGGCAAGAAAAACATTAGGCAGGAAGATCAGAACACAGTGCACAATCATCTTGTGGATGTCCACAGTGAGTTTGCTTTTTTTTTTTTTTTTCTTTAAGAGAAGGTATTCAGAAAGTTATGTGATAGTTTAGTCTGACCCTATTGTCCATTATCTTGTTGATACAGATTGAGTGTCTACAACAGAGTAAGTATACATTTGGTGGACTCTCTTAGCTTTTGGAATATATGCATGTAAATAATAAGATATGTCAGGAATGTGGCTGGAGTCTAAACACAAAATTTATTTTATATAAACTTTACACACATACACTGATGACAGTTTTATTTTATTTTTTCTTTATTTCAACCTGTCACATTAGCAGGTTTGGGATTCCCCGCTTGTAGCATCCTGTAGGTACTCAATATCAAATTTTAAAAATTTGGTATTCTCAGAAAGGAGATACTCACCCTTTAGAACAAACTATAAGCAATCTTTCTGTCACTTATAAACTCTGTTAATAAGGGAAATAAAGCAGAATTCTTAAATTATGATCCAGGATACCTTTTCCTGAATATAGTTGTTTGAAAGTACCTTAGACTTAAACTCTATTAAAGCTATCAATCTGGAGGCTAGATTAAGTCAAATTAACCAGCAAACATTCATTAAACTATCCAAACTGGTATGCATAAAATGAATAATGAATCTCTGCACCTTAATTTTCTTTCTTCTACCTATGGTCATTGATTTCCTCCATGGACAAGATTATGTGACTGTGTCTTTTCAGGCTCCCCAAGTTTCTCTAGTCCCCTAGGTTTAAATGGTACAATAACCTGAATGCTGCAAACTTCAGATTGCTGAGCTATGCTGTGTGATTGCTATATACCTTTAGAATCAGCATCTCTACAAATAACCATACTAGAGTTAAACATTAGTTGTGCATGAACCTCTTAGCAGATACAATCTTCATGGTACAGGGCTTACTGTAACTGTACCTTCATTACAACCATGAAGGATTAACTAATATTTTATAGAGCTCAAACTATTAATATAGAATGTATATAAGAATTAATTTGACAATCAGCCAGCAACTCTCGTGGCTCTCTTAGACACAGATAAAGCCCACTTCTATTAGACCAGGAGGTGAATGACACTTCTCCAAGCCTAGCTTGAGAACCCAGTCTTTAGGGCCTAGACCTGTGCACACAACAGCTCAACCCATTGCTGACCTAGTTGCAGGCCAACAGGGATGACTCTTGCAGGTAGGAATTCCCACCAACACCTCCACTAACCCTGCAACATATAAGTCCCACTCCCTCCCCAAAACATGGCCACCAACCTGTGACCTCAGCAGCTCCCCCTACATAGAATCCAGCAACCTCTATTGTAGTAAAGCCAGCTCCCTGTGGCACAGAATCTGCTAGTTCCAATTAACACCAAAAGCTCAGATTGGACCAAGAGAGGCTCCCTAAAACACATACACAGCCAAAGCTGATTGGACCAAGAATAGCTCTCCGAGACACAGAAACCATCATTGCACCAATCAGAAGAAGAGATGGGTTAAAATCAGTGTAAGAATATATACAACAACATAAAGAATAACGTGGCATCCCTAGAAATTCTAGAAGAACAGTGAGATCTTAAGATCACAATGTAAGGGCAGAAAAAAAAAAAAACAACTTAATGAAGATGAGGGGGGCCTTTAAGGAAATGCAAACTTCCCTTAAAGAAATTCAAAGAGACAAAAAAAATTGGAAGAAATCAATAAATCTCTTAAAGAAGGCCAAGGAAACTAAGAAAAAGTAAACAAAGAGGTGATGGAAAAAGCTCAAGACTTGAAAAAATTAAAATATATGCTATAAAGAAGACACAGAGGTAATGCTGGAAATGAAAAATCTGAATAAACAAGAGTTACAGATGCAATCATCACTAAAAGAATCCAAGAGATGGATGGAAAATCTCTGGTAAGGAATATAAGATAGAGGAAATAGATTCATCACTCAAAAAAAAGTAATAACACAAAATATCTAGAAAAAAATGGAATACCATGAAAAGACAATACCTAAATATAATAGGAATAGAGAAGAGAGAGAATACCAGTTCAAAGGCACAAAAAATATATAAGTATATTCAACAAAATCATGGAAGAAAACTTTCCCAACCTTAAGAAGAAAATGCCTATGAAGATACAAGAAGCTAACAGAAAACCAAATAGATTATATCTCCCCAAGTTCATTCTCAAATAATAATCAAACCAGTAAACATAACAAATAAGGAATTAATATTAATAGCTACAAACAAAAAAGACCAAGGAACTTATAAAGGCAGACCTATCAGAATAACACCAGTCTTCTTAGTGGAGACAGTGAATAACAGAAGGTCCTAGATGGATGTTACACAGACATTAAGAGATTACAGATGCCAGCCCAGACTACTATACCCAGCAAAACTCTCAATCACCATAGATAGAGTAAACAAGATATTCTGTGACAAACCCAGACTTAAACAATACCTATCCACAAATCTATCCCTACAGAAAGCACTAGAAGGAAATCTCCAACCTAAGGAAATAATATGCACCCATGAAAACAGAAGCAATAGATAATCTTACAGCTGGAAATCCCAAAGAAGGGAAACATACACACACTACCACCCCTCCCCCCCCAAAATAACAGGAATTAACAATCACTGGTCATTAATATCCCTGAATGCCAATGGATTCAATTCATCTATAAAAAGACACAGCCTAAGAGAATGAATGCAAAAACAATATCCATCCTTCTGCTGCATCCAAAAAACAGAGCTCAACTTACTTCAAAGAGAGACTATCTCAGAGCAGAGAGGTGGAAAAAGTGTTTTCAATCGAATGAACTTAAGGAACAAACTGGTGTCATCATCCTAATATCTAACAAAATAGACTTGAACATATTGGTATAGGAGAACACTTCCTAAGTATAACCAATAGCACAAACAATAAGAGCAACAACTATTAAATGGGACCTTATAAAACTGAGAAGCTTCTGTAAGACAAATGACCTTCTAAATAAGACAACAAGACAGCATACAGAACTGGAAAAGATCTTCACCAATCCTACATCTGAGAGAGGACTAATCTCTAAAATATAGAAAGAACTCAAGAAACTAGACATCAGAAAACCAAATAATCTAATTTAAAAATGGGGTACAGACCTAAACAGAGAATTCTCAATAGAATTATCTTAATGGCTGAAAGATATTTAAAGAATTGTTCAAAAATCCTTAGCTGAAATGCAAATGAAAACAAAGCTGAGATGCCATCTTACACCTGTCAGAATGGCTAAGACTAAAATCACAGATGACAGCCTATGCTGCAGGGGATGTGGAGTAAGGGGGGCACACTCCTCCACTGTTGGTGGGAATGTACATAGTACAGCCCCTCGAAATCAGTATGGCAGTTTCTCAGAAAACTGAGAATTAATCTACCTCAAAGCCCAGTATTTCTACTCTTGAGCATATAAAAGATGAACATTCATACCACAAGGACATTTGCTCAACTATGTTCATAGCAGCATTATTCATAATGGCCAGAACCTGAAACAACCTAGATGCCTCTCTACCAAAGAACAATTTTTTTTTAAAGTGATACATTTACACAATGAAGTTCTACTCAGCAGTAAGAAAATAAAATAAATAAAATTGGCATCTCAAACTTTGAAGTCAAATAGATGGAGCTAGAAAATATCCTGAATGTGTTAACCCAGACCCAGTAAGACAAACACAGTATGTACTCACTCATAAATTGTTGTTATATAAGCAGGCTACACTCCACAACCTCAGAGCAGCTAAGTAATGAGAAACCTAAGAGAAACATTCATGTATTCCCCTGGGAAGGGTAGATGGATAGCATCTTCTGAGTAAATTGGGATCATGGGATGGGTGTGAGAGGAGGTGTGAATAGAACATGAGGGAATGGGATGGTTGGGTTACAGAGGTAGAGTGATAGAGAGTAATGAAATAGTTATCTTGATAAAGGAAGCCATTTTGTGGATGGGTAGAGAACTATTGCTAGGGAAACACACAGGAATCCACAAGGATGACCCCCACTAAGACTCCTGGCAATAGTAGAAAGGGATATCTAAACTGGCCTTCCCTTAATTGTCATCACAGAATCTTCATCCAGAAGATAATGGAAGCAGATCAGAGATCCACAGCTAAGCACTAGGTCAATCTCCCAGTCTAGTCAAAGAGAGGAAGGAGGGATTATATAAACTGGGGGGATGGGCAGGGGCGGGGACGGACATCATGACTGGAACCTCACAGAGACAACTCATCTGAGCTGTTGGGAGCTCACTGACTATGAACTGACAGCTGGGGAGCCTGCATGCTAGGACCTCTGAATGTGGATGACAGTTGTGCGATGTGGGGTCACTTGTGGGGTGTTGGGAGCCAAAGTCAACTTAGCCATATTTTATAAGTCAGCTCCTCCAGCAGCTAGCCAGCAGTCCTTATCCTAGATAGCGAAATACCAGAGACTACACACCCTTATTGTTAACCTAAACCATGACTCATGACTCCAGGCTTTCTCCTTGACCTTCTCAAATCAGCAAGGTGACCTTCCCCAGACCCTCAACTGATAACAAGTAGATTTCCATATCAATTCTACCCTGTCTGTTACTTCCCCTCACATTCTTTTGAACATCCCTCCCCTTTCCTCCCAGCTACCTGCATGGCAGAGATTCTGTATAAATATTGGTTGTAATAATAAAGCTTAGGAGGACTTGAACAGAGAGATTTGTCTTGTCCTTTCGTTCCTTTGTGTTCCTGCCTTCCACAGAAGACCCTGCTGGCCTGGGCAGTGGGGCTTCTAGCAGTGCGACCAGGATTTATCCTTGGAGCATGAACTAGCTAGACTTTGTTGATTCTCTATTGGAGGCTTTGCCCTCTTTGGGGGATTGGATACGGATGGAGGGGATAGTGAAGCTGGGGAGTAAGTGGGATTAAGGGAAGAAGTGGGAACTGTGGTTGGTATGTTAAAAAAAACTTTTTAAATAATAATAAAAAGAATTAATTTGCACATTTTCACTAAGACAACCCATGCCCTAAACCTCTAAAATTCCACTGTAGTTTTTTGAATACATAAAGGAACATTAATGTAAAACCCAGAATATCTATAGATAAGAACACAAAATAGGAGGCAGAGATTTGACTCGGTGTGTAAAGATGAGCCTGATGACCTACATTGTTTCTGCAGCACACAATCAGCGAGAGGAAAACATGATTCCACAAGGTCTTTCTTGATGTTGCATATGTATTTGTGCATGCACACACATAATCACACAC
Organism: Sigmodon hispidus; assembly: GCA_004025045.1. Taxonomy (NCBI): domain Eukaryota; kingdom Metazoa; phylum Chordata; class Mammalia; order Rodentia; family Cricetidae; genus Sigmodon; species Sigmodon hispidus. The sequence goes on from PVIH01005034.1 coordinate 127,999, forward strand.
AGTAAATAAATAATTGTAATAAAATATAATGGAAAAATAATTTAAAGTACCTCAAACTTGCAGTACAATTTTAAAGAAATCCTTGAAGATATCTTTTGAAAAACACTAGAATTTTAAATTTTTATAATTTTAGAAAAATGATAATGTTTGAGATATTAATTATGCATATATTTTATAATTTGTAATTATAAAATATTATAATCTATAATTTATACTATTAATAAATAATAAAAATCTCCCATAGCTTCCAGTTCTGCTCCCTGGACCAAGTGCTGTCTGCAGAATTCCAGCACACTCTGGAGCAGGGGTGGATAAAATCTGCAGGTCACCATACCCGCAGCCCCTGCTGAGGGAAGTTGCACCTCTACCCACCTCCACCTCAAACTGAGCAAGCCAGCATCTGCAGGGGTCTCTGAAGGGCGGACTTAGACCCTGACCAGAGAGGTGACAGGAGGCACACAAAACCGAGTGCCACAACTCACCAGGACCCATCTAATCGTGAACCACTGAAGCCATGGGCAAATATCAGGGCAAAAAAATTACATAATAATACAAAGGACAACATGGTAACTCCAGAAGAGAGTGGCGATCTTACAAATACAAGACCTGAACTGAGCAATGAAAAGGAAACAGAAGGAAGCAACACTAAAAATTCCTTTTTGATGATCATAGAAGCTCTAAAAGAAGATATGAAAAAAAGCATTAAAGAAATAGAAGAAAATACAAACAAAAAATTGGAAGAGATGAACAAATCTATGAAAGAAACATGCCAGGAACTAAAGGCTGAAATGGAAGCAATAAAAAAGGCACAAAATGAGGCAAAGATGGAAATAGAAAACCTGAAGAAAAAAGCTGGAACCACTGATACAAGCAAAACAAACAGAGTTCCAGAGATTGAAGATAGAATCTCTGAAGTGGAAGACTCAGTAGCTCAAATAGATATATCAGTCAAAGAAAATAGTAAAACTAAAAACGCCATAACTCAAAATGTGCAGGAAATCTGGGACACCATGAAAAGACCTAATTTGAGAATAATAGGAATAGAAGAAGGAGAAGAATACCAGCTCACAGGCACAGAAAATGTTTTCAATAAAATCATAGAAGAAAACTTTCCTAACCTGAAGAAGGAAATGCCTATAAAGATACAAGAAGCTTACAGAACACCAAATAGGTATGATCCCCCCCAAAAAAGTCAGCACGTCACATTATAATCAAACCACAAAATATACAGAACAAAGAAAAAATTTTAAGAGCTGCAAAAGAAAAGGGCCAACTCACATATAAAGGCAGACCTATCAATATAACACCTGACTATTCAATGAAAACAATGAAAGCTAGAAGGGCTTGGTCAGAAGTTATACAGACGCTAAAACAGCATGGATGCCAAACTAGAATACTATACCCTGCAAAATTATCAATCACCATAGATGGAGTAAACAAGGTATTTCAGGACAAAGTCAGACTGAAAGAATATCTATCTACCAATCCAGCGCTACAGAGAGTATTAGAGGGAAAACTACAACCTAAGGACCCCAAATACACCCACGAAATCACAAACAATCAATAAGTCCACAGAAGAATACTCTAGAGAAAGGAAATACAAACAAGTTGCCACCAAAAATGGCAGGAATTATGAATCAATGGTCACTAATTTCCCTTAATATCAACGGCCTCAACTCTCCTATAAAACGTCACACACTAACAAGATGGATACAACAACAGAAGCCATCCATCTGTTGCCTACAAGAAACACACCTCAACTGCAAAGACAGACACAGGCTTAGAATAAAGGGTTGGGAAAAGATTTTCCAGTCAAATGGTCCTAAGAAACAAGCAGGGGTTGCAATCCTAATATCTAACAAAGTAGACTTTAAGCTAAAAGCAATAAAAAGGGATCAAGAGGGTCACTACTTATTCATCACAGGAAAAAATGGTCAAGAGGAGATTTCAATCTTAAATATTTATGCTCCTAATATAGGGGCACCTACATATGTAAAAGAAACACTGGTAAAGCTCGAATCCCACATCAATTCTTATACCCTAATAGTGGGAGACTTCAATACCCCACTTTTAACCCTGGATAGATCAACCAGACAGAGCCTCAACAGAGAAATAAGGAGTCTAAATGAGGTTATGATGCAAATGGATTTCATAGATATCTACAGAACCTTCCACCCAAAGGCAAAGGAATATACATATTTCTCAGCTCCTCATGGTACTTTCTCCAAAATTGACCACATAATTGGTCATAAAGCAAACATCAGCAGATACAAAAAAGTGGAAATAATCCCTTGTAACATAT
>PVIH01005035.1:0-130143 GCA_004025045.1 Sigmodon hispidus
GTGGGGGTGGAGGTGGAGGTAATGGAGGTTGTGGAGGTGATGGTGGAGGTGATGGTGTTGGAGGTGATGGTGGTGGAGGTGATGGTGGTGGAGGAGGTGACATATTAAAGAAAAGAGATTTTGTCAGTAAGCATGGAAGCTCCATAGAACAGAACTTTATGTGTTTTGTCTCCCAGCAGCTGGAATTTAAAGGATGGAGAGACAATGCCTATGACATCATCACAATCACATGCCATGAAGTGTCTGTTTGGGGAGCAGCTACTGCGCCCAGGCTCCTCCCGTGTTCCTAGTTAACACCTGGTCTTTTCGAGGGTTCTGTCTACAGCTACTCTGTGGTCTGGGGAACCCTAGCTGTGCATGTACAGCAACTCTGCCATTTGCCGGCCGACAGCCACTTGACCTCTGAGCCCGCTTGTCTCCGGTTCAGTGAAGACACTATGGGGCACTTCCCAGGACTGTTGTATGGGAGACCTGGGGTAAACAGTCCTAAAGAGGCTGGCACAGGGCCCCAGCACATGCAGACAGGAAGGATTATCTGTCATTAGGAAGCTGGCGAGATGCTGACAGACAAACCTGGCTGGAGTGACAACTGGCGGCCTACACCACTCCCCACTAACAGCTCCAGGGAAGCCTCAGGGGAGCCTCGGGCCTTCCTGCACTGGCAATTCCCTGCCCCAACACATCCTGATCCAAGGGGCGCTTCCTGGTGCCAGAGAGCAGGGAAGCACAGCCCTCTCCCAGCTGGGTCCCACCTCACCACACAGGCCATGGCCTTGTGCCTTGCTGGCTTTGCTGGCTTCCAGGATCATGAGTCCTGAGTTGTGGAGCCACTGGATCTGGATGTGTGAGGGTGTCCGGATGATGTACATGTGGCCTGTATCCTCAATTTGGAACCCATATCTGCTCACTGGTGGCCCCACAGTCTGAGAGTCCACAGTCACCTTAAGGGGTAAGGAGTTAAGAGCACAGTTCATATCTGTCTGTACTCCCACATACCTACACACACATATATCCATCTGCCCACTCATCTATCCATCTACCTATCTATCCACACATCCATCTTTTCACTATCATTTGTCCATCAGTCCTCCTGACAAACACTATGCACCAGAATGTTTGAGCACATGCAGCCAAGGCATAGTCCAACAGAACATGGGAGAATTCTGAAAGTATTTTATGGGCAAAACCCAGTAACAGGAAGACTGTACCAGCAAGAGGCAGGCTGCATCTCACTGCCTATATAAACATGAATCCCCATCCCTCTAAAAACTTCCTTATTCATTGGCTCTGTCTGGATAGTTTCTCCTCAAAGATTTTCTTTAAACCTTGGGGGTTAGGTTCTCCTGCCCTGGCATCAGCTCACTTCTGCACTGACCTTCAAGGAGGAATGTAGCTCTTCTCTAGTAAGAATACTATTGGATTATGGTTTTCTTCCAGGCAGGAACTGTGTCTGAGTCTTTAAATTCCCCAGCACTTGCCTTAGGGCTTGGTATCATTTGGGGCCTCAACCAATATCTGTTAATTAGTCAGCACACTCCAGTTCTCTCTCACACACACACGCTCAAGACTACAGTTTTTATTATAAATTGAAAAGGTTAGAAGTCTATGTAACATGGAGTGAGAATTAAGTTTTATGTTATAAAACTAAAAGAAAAGATTGAGATTATAAAATATTTATCATGATTTACCATCCTCCCTTCAGGAATAAATTGCTCCACTAATCACTTCACAAATTACGAAGCATGTGAATTACCAAGCTACATGAAGAAGAGCCTCAGCTCAGGAGCCCGAAAACTGTGACTTTGGGACGATTCCCAACTCTGATACCTCTAGCCTTCCTATTTGTACTGTAAGGGGCTTGAACTCCAGGTCATGAGTGTGACCCTCCGTATCTGAAGCCCAAGCCCCTGGGTTTCTACAGACCTAAACAGTTCTATAAGAAATAATGAGATTGAAGCTATCACTTAAACGTCTCCCAAGAAAGACAAGGCCATGACTGGACAGGTTCATGGCCACATTCTGCCAGAAGTTTAAAAATTAATACCAATGTTCCTCAAACTATTCCAGAAAACAGAGAGGAAAAAGAATGCTAGCTGACTCATCTTACAAAGCGAATGTTACTCTAATATTAAGTTGGCTAAAAATATGACAAAAAACACACAAAACTATATACCAATTCTCCTCATGACAAAAAACTCTCAATAAAATACTTACAAACTAATTCAATCATAAAATAAACATGTCATATACCAGGATAAAATTAGTTTCAGAAGTTCAAGGATGACTCAATATATACAAGTTAATAAGTGTTATACAATGCATAAAGATACTTATGGGTAGAAATCATATGATCACCTCAATTGATGCAGAAAAGGCCTTTGACCTACTAGTGATAAAGACTCTGGAGAAACTAGGAAAAGGAAAAGAATACTTCAAGACAATCAGCACTGGACAATAAGCCCACAGGCAACACTGCATTAAATGGGGGCTGAGGGGACATTCTCTCTAAAGTCAGAGACAGACAAGGGTGTCTGCTCCCTTGGTTCTTATTCAGTCCAGTGTTTAGTTATATCCAGAGTGCCAGCAATGGAAATAAAAGAGAAGCAGAATCACATGATCTCTTCTTGCAGATAATACAATCCCAGACCTAAGTGCCCTAAAGACTTCATTAGAAACATCTGGGACCTGATATTTCAGCCACATGGCAGGAAAGTAATCTCATTCTCAACAGTCTCAAAAACAAAAGCAGAAATATACTTAACCAAGAATGTGAATAGGTGACTATATCTACAATAAAAAATTTAAGTATCAAAGAAATTGAAGATAAAATGTGGAAAGAGCACCCAAGCTCATAATTTGCAGGATTGGTATTGTGAAAATGGTTATAAATCCAAGAACAATTCATATATTTGATACAATTCTTATAAAAATTCTGCCTTTACAGAGATAGAAAACCATTTCTAAAATTCGTACCCAAAGGTCTCTGAACAGCCAGACAATCCTGAGAATAAAGAGTGATGTTGGGAAAATCACAGTACTCAACCATGAGTTATACTCAGAACCATAGTGCAAAGAAAAGAGAAGGAAGAGAGGAAGGGAGGGGGAGGAGGGAGGGGGAGAAAAAAAAAGCAAACCCACCTACCACAGCGTGGACACAGACAAAGATCAATGGACTCAAATAGAAGACCCAGAAATGAACACAGCTACAGCCACCTTATTTTTGACAGACGTTTAAAACATAGGGTGAAGGGAAGGTGCCCCTTCAACAGATGATGTGGAGAAAACTGGGATCTGCGTGTGGAAGAGGAAAACTAACATCTCTCCCTGTACAAAACTCAACATGGCTCCAAAGCTTTAATGTGAGATGTGAAAAGCGGATGCTGCGACAGAACACAGGAAAACTGCTTCCTGACTCAGGAGAGAATTCTGAAAAGGACTCCAGTGACCCCCCCCCCAGAAGTCATAGCAAATTTAATAAATGGTGTTTCATCGGATTAAAGAGAAACAGTTGTCAGGCTGAAGATGCAGCAGGCTGGGGAAAGTCTTGCCATTCTGTCTAAGAGGAAGATCAATGCAGAGACCAGCTATAGACTCACAAACTAAACACAAACACCAGAGCATCCAGGTAATAACGGGAAGAGGAACTAGACAGAGAATTCCTCTGACAGAAGTTGTTCAAGGTCACACTGTGGCACCAGTCTGACATTTCTTGTTACCTTCTTCCCCCCAAATTAAATAACTTTCAAGTATATCGTATTTTGTTTTATTTTATTTTACTTATTTATTTTGAGACAGAGTCTCACTTTGTAGCCCAGGCTGGCTACAAAGGCAGTGAACCTCCTGCCTTTGCCTCCTGGTGCTGGGTTTACAGGTATGTGGCATCATTTTTTAAAAGAAGGCGTCTCCCAGTCCCTGCCCCCATGTACAAACAAGTCCCAGGCCCTTACTCCTGCATACCATCATTTGTGACTGGTGGCTGCCCTGCAGGCTACCTCTTTGGTATACTCACCTTCCTGTTGAAGCGGTCAATGGTGACATGATGGGTCAAATGAGTCATATTCAGTATCACCAGACAGAACGGGGGCCAGTTCAGGTGTCCCTGCAGAAAGCCCAGCCTCATCAACCCAAAACCTTGCCCCAAGTTCCCCTCCAACTGTGTTAGTAAAGGAAATGGGAATACACTTGCAGGGTTTGGCACATGATACATAAAATCCTACATGACATCATGGAAGCCCAGCTAGGAGAAAGGAGAAAGAAAGAGAAGAGGAAGGAGGAGGGAGGGAGGGAGGATGCTTCCTCTACCCACTTGGCCCACAGGGTTATCCTAGCAGGCAAGTCCCTACAGCTGGCACTTATGACTCCCCACTCTATACTCTAAGGAGTCTAGAAAGTTGCAGGGTCTAGGAAAGGTGCAGGTCCCAGGCAGGGTCTGGAGAGGTGCACTCCTCTCCACTCAGTCACCTGGCCTGCTAAGGGGAGATCATGACCATTCCAGCTACCTCCTGGGAGGTAGAAAGAGAGAAAACGATGCTGCCATGGCCCTTCCCAACTCCTGGCATCCCTGTCCAATCTCCTCACTCAGCCTAGCTCAGGTCTCAGGTCCTGACAGTGAGAAAGCAAGGGGCATTTACCAGGTTGGCACTCTTACAATCCAGGACATGTACGGAGATGATTTCATCCGGGCTCTGGCTGAGGATATAGATAGCCTCCTTAAACAGGGCCGCATGGCTGCCATCGAAGGTCACAAAGCTCAGGTCCGGGAAGATAGAGCATCGGCCTGGAAGCAGGGGCAGGGGGGAAGATGGGCAAGTGAGTCAGAGCCTGGGGACTGGAGAATCCTAGGATCTGGTGTCTCACAGAGTTCAGAGGTCACAAGGGTAGGGTAATGAGATGAGACTTCCCATGAAGCATGGGAGAGAACACAGATTAGGGGAAGAGGCATGCTGGGGGAGGGGAAAGTGGACAGAGGCTCGAGCAGACCCCATAACTCACAGGCACATTCCCAGAGTGGGCAGCAGCGATCCCCACCCACCCGCACGGCAAGGCCCAGGACTCCACAGTGAGGGCGTGCTGCGCCCTGGGGACAGTGCTGAGACTGGTTCACTCGGATTAGCTGGCCTTCTAGGCAAATGTGCCGGACACAGTCTTGTTCAGCGATGGGCTGTGGCACAAAGTGGATTGTCACCATGAGTGTCCCTCAGAGCTTATGGTATTATCTACCTCAGTCCTTCCAGAACGAGCCAGACTCTAGCATGGAAGATGACCTCAAGGTAAAATCCTGGGAACCGATGCCCTGATGGCTAGTTCTAATAGTCAACTTGAAACAACCAAGAATCAGTCACTTGTGGAGGGAGTCTCAGGGAGGGATTGTCCAGATCAGGTTGGACTGTGGGTGTGTCCTTGGCAGGTTGTTTTAATTCTCTTAATTAATGTGGGAAGGCACAGCTTGACCATGCGAAGTACCACTCCTCAGTTTTGAGCCCTGGACTGTGTAAATGTAAAGAAAACTAGCTGAGTAGAAGCATGCATGCACACATTCTCTTTCACAGTCCAAATCACATTCTCACCACACCCTGCAAAAACATACCAACTCATCCAATCAAGCCCTGGACCCAAACAGGCAGGGTGGGACCCTACAGTGATTTCTGGGAACCAGGGAGACCTGAGAATTTTTGAAGCACCAGGAGCTTGAGGTTCAGGGACACTGCTGTCATCTTGCAGCAGAATGGGGTCATCACTGGGCCTCAGTTTCTCTAGTTGACTCAACACTAGTCATGGAGAACTGGGTCTTTGGGAAAGTTTCACAGACACTGAAGAGCCTGACAAGTCACTCACCACACAGGTGGCAGAAATGTTCACTTCGACTTCTATCGATCCCTCTGCTATGCTCTGGGCCGGAGCTGAGCGCCCTGACTGCTCCGTGGTGGCATGGCGTACTAGATCTTCTTGGGGCTCCAGCCCTGCTGGGGTCCCATGGGCCTCTGCCAGCTGAGGCAGCAGAACCAGTGAGCCCTCTCGGGAAACCGTCCTGGCAGATACCCTGCTCAGGGAGGAGGATGTGGGCACCAGTGACACTGTCCCAGCCTGAGGGCCCTCTGTGTCCATCACCAAGGGAGTAACAGTGTGGCTCACTGTGGCTGTGAGTTCTGTGAACCCACCCTGGGCAGAGCCAGGGATAAAGGTGGGCGGAGACACTTTCTTAGATAGGATGGCTGCTTTAGGGGTGGTGCTCTTCCTCGGGGCAACAGACACTGTGGGGGCCACCCCAGCAGTCCCAGCTGAGGCTTCAGAGCTTGGCAATGTAGCTCCCAGGGTTAGGTCTGGAGCCACAGCTGATATTTGGGGTGCCAAGGGACTAGGTGAGTGAGCCTCGTCCTCCACAGCGGAAATGAAAGGCACTGTTGAACTGAGAGTGTGTGCGGCTGCTATCATAGTTGTGGCCATGGCCAGAGCTGTAGCCTGAAGTTGAGGTGTAGGAGTGGTAACAGCATCTTTGGGGACAGGTGTGGCCGCTGGGGCAGATGTGCCTACCTTAGCCAAAGGCAGGCTAGTGTCAAGAGGCAGGCCAGAGAGGATCTGGGGTGACTGGGTCCACTCTAGAGAAACTAAAGTTGTGGCCCCGGGTCTGTGAACACCTGTGGATGGGCTGCCAGCAGTCAGGGTCCCTAGAGACAGAGCTGGGGGCCTGGGGACTGTGGTGGTGTATTGGGCTAGTTGAGGCAAGTCAGTGGGGACTGAGGTTGGGGGTGGAGACGCTGGCAGCCGTATAGGCTGGCTGTGCCCAGGCTCTTCCTTCTCTGTAGCTGGCACCGCCTCCAAGCCCTGGGTGACAAGGGAACTGACAGGAGCCTGCTGCGCTGTGCTCACCATAGCCAGGGGGTGCCTGGGCCTTGAAGTGCTCTGGGCCATGACAGACGGAGACATCGCTGTCTTATTTGTGAGCTTAGTTACTGTAGCTGTCAGGTGGGATCCCAGGGATGTGGGGGGCCTGGGAGTTGTTCCGGGGGAAGTCATAGGTTTAGAAGAGGAGGGTGGTAGCCAAGAGGGCTGCAGGGGTGAAGTCCTGACAGGAAAGGAGTCACGGCTTGACACTGTCACAGCTTTGGTCATGAGTGGGAAGCGGGGTGCAGGGGGTGACCGGGAGGAGACCGTGGTGGTGGGACTCGCTGAAAAGGTCATGGTCACTTTGGTTGTCTCTGTTGTACCTGATGCAATACCAGATGTGGGTGTCTGCACAGAACTGAGGAGGGAGGACGAGGACCCTGGGAAGTGAGAAGTAGTTAGGAGGCTGGCAGCCCCTTCCTCTTTGGCTAGTGCCTCTGTATGGTGAACAGGAAGGTTAGATGCTGTAAGCCTGAGTGGGGGCTGCAACGTGGGTTGGGCAGGGCTTGGAGATGGCACAGGCTCCTCCGTGGCAGCCATTGGTGGGTTTGGAGCTAAAGTCAGTGGGGCTACTGGGACAAGGGCAGGCCCATGGGTGGGGGCTCTGGGAGGCTCCTGCAGGGGCTGTTGCTTGTCACTGGTGGTGGGTAGTGTATCACCAGGTGCCAGGGTCTCATTGCCAAGTGGTTCTGTGGGACCTTGCTGAGTTGGCTCTACACCTAGGTTAGACAAGAGAAGAGCCTCATAAGGAGGGTGGCTTCCCTAGCCGTTCTCATAGGGCAGAGCTGAGGTACAGGGCTGGAGAACTAGTACCCTAAGCAATGGGGTGGGCATGGCTTCTGATGTCAGACAGCCAGGGTCTACAGAAGGCAGCAATGCTGGACTCTGTCCATCTTGCCTAAGCCTGGCTGCCCTGTGCATTCAGCACAAGACCCCAAGCAAGACTCCTCATTTTTCCTTTCTCTGAAATGGACCAGACAAAGCCTTGCCAGCTGTGAAGCTCGTTCCTTCCAGAGTCGCGTGCTGACCCTGCCACCCTTGGATCTGAGACTCTGAGCAGAATTTCCCAGCAATACCCTGGAGACTTGAAGGAGGAAGGAGAATACCATGCCACTTACAGTCTTCCAAATAGACACATCTCTGTGTGACTTCATCCAGGACCTTAGGAGTGGGGCACACAGGGACACAGCCTTCTACCCTAAGGACAGAGCAGGGAGCTGGCTAGGGATCAGAACACAGTGCTGGTCTTTCTTTTTTTACTGAACAGCACATAGACCTCACCCTTCCTTATGACATGTGTGTGTACATGCTTATCATGCACTCTCATATAAAGCTCTGTAGAGACCTAGCCACATATGTGTACAGTAGCACCATGCCCATATTCCTGGCCAACAGGGAGACGTATGTGAACAATGTATGGCTATGTGCACACCTGTGCATATGTTCAGACTCTCTACAAGTCCCGTTCTCACACAGACCACAGCTTCTTTCCAAGGCTATAAAAAGCCAAGATATATACATATTGCATGCGTACATATATATCTGTGTACATTCCCACAAATATTAGCTTACATGCCCCCATGATATTTTCAACCACACCAAAACACATATAATCAGCTCACACAGGTGTGGGAATATAGCTATGTACAGCCCAAACATACCTAATACATAAAAACATAAGATTTAGCTATATACACATCATGCACCAGTATATAGCATGAGTATATGACATTTACATATGGCACACATACACCATTGCGATTTGAATGCCTCCAACAATGGCTAGGTCCCTTCTTAAACTGACTGAAAATAAACTTTTCCTCTCTTGCTCTTGCCGGTATTTTGACAAGACAAACATAAAAATACATTTTTCCAACACACCCAGTCCTATACTCACCTAAGTATACATCCCTACAGCACACGCACACATGTCTATATACACATGCTCATAACGTGACCAGACTCTGTTTCACAGGCATTGACCCCATGCCCATTGCCCCCTGGCCTTACCTGGGCACATCCTGGCAACTGGCTGCCCGTGGGTCCCGGCAGGTTTGGAAGCAGGGGATGGCACAGGCATCATAGTGCCACTCACAGATGGGGTAGGCAGCCCCCAAGGGTTTGGCATCTAGAAAGACAGTCTCCTCTGAGGAACTGAATGACCCCAGCTCAGCCCAAGCCTCCCCTGCCCTGTAGTGAGGACGGATAAGTGACTACAGCTGGGAAAATGGTAAGGAGCTTGGCAGAGGAGGCAGACTCCTGATGGCTGAGATCCTGCTGGCTAAACTCCTGGGACCAGTATGTGTTCTAAGGCAGGAAACCGAAGTCAGGCGCTACATGAACCTGCAGCAAGCTTCTGTTTCCTCTCACCTCCATGCAAGCCATGGCCTGTGGCAGCAGACATAATCCAGGAAACGGACTGGGTCTCAACCCACCCTGCCAACACTCTAATTTGCCAATGTGGACATCAGATCACCTCCCATCCCAGGGGTAGCCACCAGGGAGCACCCTGCTTCCAAAAGGCTGAGGATTCTGTTCCTTGGGGAGGAAAGAGGAGAGGGGGCAAGAGAGGCAGCTGAGTGAGGCAGAAGGCTGACTGAGGAGCAGGGCACACACTTACCCAGAAGGCGGAAGAGCGCACCACTGCGAAAGGCCACTGTGTGTTCATATGTCCGCAGAGCCAGCTCAAGGCCTGCCGAGTGAAGGAAGGAGCCAGGCTTTGCCAGGGACTCCAGAGCCACCAGGCCAGCCTGCCATGTTCCACGGTGCAGGGAGAAGGAGGCATGCTGGGGGAAGGCTCCATCACCCCGCCACTTGGCCAGCCCTATAGACCCATTGGCTGTGGTGTACAGGAAGAAGTTGGGTCTGTCAGCTGCCTCCAGGGACACAACATCAGGGTCTGCAGAGCCACAGGAGTTAGGTCAGTGTACAGAGGAGCCATATTTGGGAATGCAGTATGCTAGCATGTGTCCTCACAGTGTCCGGGGATGGGTTAAACCCTGCTTCTTTGACCTTCCTCCTGCTCAATGGCCACCCTCTGGTCATTCATGTCTTGGAATTAAGGTGAGAGGTTACAGATGCCCTCTCCTGTCCTGTCTCCCCTCACTTTCCTACCCTACAGCAGGCCAATTCCAGTGCCTGCTGTGCTGGGCACTAAACAGACAGGAACGGTCATTCTACAGGGTGACAGTCCACGGATGTAGGGCACAACTGAGTCTGGTTATTCAGCAAGCCTAGTGTCCTCATAATGTCTAATGGTCCCTATTTTCCCTGCCACTTCCCATCCCTCAAGATCCTATGCTAGCTCCCCCAGGCTAGCTTTGGACTCTGAAGCACCCTCTTTTTCGCTGCCACGTGCCACGGGGCTGGAATGTCTGCTGGACAGGCACTGAGGCTCTTACTGCCTCTGTTTCCTGTGTTTGCCGTGTGCTTCAGTGAGAGGGAGAGGGGAAGGTGAGAAGGGAGAGAGAAGAAGGCCCGAGAATAGGAGGGAGCTGCTGCCTCTGGGATGCCCTGAAGCAATGATGGGGACAAAGGCCCGTGTGAGTCTCTCCTAGGCGGTTAGGTCACAGAGGTCAAGAAAATGCCTGAGCTAATAACAGACTGTAGAGCTGGAGCCCTGTGTGTGGTTTTAGGCTTAGTACCCCCCCACACACCCGTCTGTCGGCACTGCCTTTCCTGAGAGGGTTGGACTGAAGCCAGAGGGTGGGCCTTACCATGGGCCTTGGCCTTGTACAGAGCAGCTGTCAGCAGGAAGCTTGAAATGTCCCCTGGCGCCAGATCCTCTGTCCTCACAAGGACTATGCCACTGTCTACTGCCTTTGCAGCCACGAGAGCGCCTCCAGCCGCCACACTGGACAGCTGGTAGGGACCCTTACCTAGTGCTAGAAAGAAGAGCCCCTGTCACAAGCCCCACCACCTAACCCACCTGTCTCACCATCAGACAGGGTGTTAGAAAGTGACTCCTGGTAGCTCTTGATCTCAGACCACAAGAAGCCCAGGCTAGCAGCCCCTGTGCTTAAGCCATTTCACAGGAGCCCATGACAGTCACCCATGCAAGCATGAGTCATTACCATGACAGACATTGCTCCATCAGCGACCCCAAACAATCCTGAGGGATGACAGTCAGGGCCCCAGAGCTCAAAGTTTGTATCTATTTTATGCACGTGTCCCATCTGTGCTTGTGAGGGCTTTAGACATGGGGGAGGTATAGGGTGGAGGGATGTGGGTGTCCCAGACAATTGTGACCGTTTTATAAATCATCTTCCTGCATCTGGTGTGTCCCGTAGCGGTCTGGGTCACCTTCCCAGCCATTCTCTCTGCCTTTCTCATCCCTAGGACAGAATACTAAGAACACAGCTTTAATTCAGGGCTCTTCCATACTGGACCCACACTTGGCCCCCACCCCCCCACTGGACAGCCCTCCTGCTTCACTGGAACAGCCACATGGCTGTCCCAGCTCATCTCCAAAATGCTGTCCCACCCCCTCAGAGAAATCCACCTCTTTTTGTGCCTTGAAGACACCCACTCAGCCCCTGGAGACCATCTCAAATGTTACCTCCTTAGGGAGGTTCACCCTCCCCTCCACGCTCTAGAGCCCTTGGAGCAAACAGAGCAGTCACAGCTCTGTGGTGTGGATCAGCAGTGGGTTCCTATCTGTGTCCTTCATTAGTGCTGGTGAATGGTTAGCAACCAGCTCTTAAAACACAGACAAAATAGTGTGTCATTGGCTGATTTCACTCAAAGCAGTAACCAATTTCAACAAACACAGTTCAGAGCACATATGTGGGACTGGGATGGTCCCATGTACCTTTGTAAAGGTCCTCTTTTCCAGAACCCCATGAGGCTGGAACCACAGAAAATTCAGGGAGAAAAACGAAGCAAGGAATGGGTGAGTGGGTGGGTGGGTGTGGGTGAGTGGATGGGTGGGTGAATGGGTGAGTGTGAGTGGATAGGTTGATGAGTGAGTGGGTGGGTATGGGTGAGTGGGGGTGAGTGGGTGGGTGTGGGTGAGTGGGTGGGTGGGTGTAGGTGACTGGGGGGGTGGTGAGTGAGTGAGTGTGGGTGAGTGGGTGGGTGGAGGATGCTGGAAGTAGCTTGTCCTTTGCAAGTTACTGACACCTAAAATGCCGCCAAGGGAGAGAACCGTTCAGAAGTGCTGCTGAAATGTCTTCCTGATGTCACAGGGACCGTCTGTCCCAGGGGATGCAGTTCTCTCAGAGTCATTCCTCTGGGCATTGAAAGTCTGGTGCCCCTTGGAACTACAGCCCTCTCTCTGGGCTGTCATGTTGCAGCTTGGTCCATCCAGCCCTGGCCTCACAGACACAGGTTGTCTCTCGTTTCCTTTTCATAGGCCATAGGTGTTAGGTCTTAAACCTGGGACAAATGATAACTGAGGTGCCTATTGACACATCAAAGCAAATGCTGGCTTCCAGCTTCTCCCAGCATCCCTCAGTTCCTCCCTTTTATAGCAGTCATTCTTAACCTGTGGGTCGTGACCCCTCAGGGGGTCAACCACCCTTCCCAGGGGTTGCCTAAGACTATCCACATATCAGATGTTTATATTATCATTCACAACAGTAGCAAAATTATAGTTATGAAGTAGCAACAAAAATAATTTTATGGTTGGGGCTCAGCACAACCTGAGGAGTTGTGTTAAAAAGTCAGAGCAGCAGGAAGATTGAGAACCACTATGTTACAGGTCCCCACCCTGAGCCTCCCTAGCTGCTCTTCCCTATATAATCCAGCCAGTTTGGCTGCCGAGGCTTTTTTATCCTTTTACTGTTTGGCGTCTGCCTCCTGGCCTCTTGGCTCTCGGCTCTTTCCACCTCTACTTACATGGCCAGGCTCAGGGTCATGTTTACTCTAGACTCTTCCAGATGCCTCAGATGCCTCTGCCTGTATTCTCCCTCGATCTACAATAAGCCTTCTCCTCCACAGCACCAAGGAGCAGTCATATCCTTTTTAACTTCTTTTTTTTTTTTTTCATTCAATAGTCTTGCTGGGAAGACACTTCTCAAACCCAAATCAGCATCAAAATGTGCACAAAGCCTAATGCCCACATCTACACAGGCCAGCTTCTGCAGGGTGTTGCTAGGAAAAGGACCTATGGGCTTGGATGTCAAAGGTGAGGACAATGAAGGCTTCCAGGCCTCCACCTTTGCCCTAGTGGACAAAACTTGATGCTGAGAAGCACTCCCACTCCGGCAGCCATCTTGCTTGCCACAGTCGGTTCAGCCTCTGACCAAACTGATCAAGTGATTCTAAGATTGGACCTGATTTTCTTGGTTCTTAGCAATGACTTGGGATTTTCATCTTCATTAATAATCTAGGTGTGAGTGCATAGCTTGGTTCCATGAACTGCTGGATATTTGAAGTCCCCCACCTAGATTTTCAGCAACCTTCCTCAGAGAAAGTCGTCTGTACCTGCTTTGACAACTCAGGTCTTTAGAGAAACCTGGTGATAATTGACGAGCTTATTGGGCCCAACTAGGGCTGCTGGGGTGGGCACACTGGTACTAGTGGCTTCCTGCTGCCTGGGGAAGCTGTCCTGAGTGACAAAAATGCCCTAGAAGGCTCCTGTCCTGGGCTGCAGAAATAAGTCCTGGACATCCCTCAGCCCCGCACCACTGGGACTCCACATCACATAGTCCCTCCTGGACCTGTTCCAGGGCCAGCAGCATCCCAGGAAGTCAGCCCTGAATGTGGTCCATGGACAGAGTTAGCAGTGTCCCAGTCAGGCCTTTTGGCTTACCTTTGTTGAAGAAGTCACAGTCGTATGCTAAAGAGGAAAGAAGAGAGATTTCCCATGAGCAAGGCACCTGAACCCAGCTTCCCCCTCATCAAGGACAGGATATGGCCTGTTTCCAAAATTCCAAGATTGAGGAATGGACTTGGATCCAATGTTTTTGTTGTTGGTAGTGTTTTTTGCTTGTTTGTTTTTCCAGACAGAGTTTATCTGCATAGTCCTGGCTATACTAGAACTCACTCTGTTCCAGATTGATCTCAAACTCAGAGATCTGCCTGCCTCTGCCTTCCAAGTGCTGAGATTAAGGCATGTGCCACCACCACCCTGTAGATCCATGCATCTCAAGAGGAGGAAATAGAGTGATCCTTCTTGCACCCCAGGACTAGGCTCAGTTAGCACTCAGCAATGTGATGAATGAATGAATTATGAATGAATGCTGAACTGAAGATTATGTCTTGTGTGACCATAAAGGTCAAGAAAAAGTCAATAACAGATTATGAAGGTGTAGAAGTGAAGATGTAGTTCCGTCAGTAGAGAGATAGCCTGGAATGTACAGGTCCTGAGTCCAATGGTTCTCTAGCTTTGCATTATATAGTGTGGTGGTGCACACCTCTAATCCAGCACTCAGGAGGGGGAGGCAGAAGTATAAAGCTCAAGATCATCCTTGGATATATTGGGAGTTTGAAATAAGCCTGGACTAGAGATCTAGAGTCCTGTCTCAAATACAATAAACAGAGCCACAGTGTAGAAGCTCTGATTAGATATTTTTCAGAAGAGCCCTAGAGAAGGAATGCAAGCATGAGACAGAAGTTCCTTAGCCTTGGAAGGAACAGACAAAGGGCTCCAGGATCCCAGGCTCTCAACAAACCTCTGTGCTGTGTCTGGCTCTACCAAAGCCCTGTTAGGCTGTAAGGAGCCCCTAAATCATGGAGCCATTGCGCCCTCTAGTGAATAATCTGAATCTGTTCAATGGCATCTCTCTTACCGATTCCTCAGTCCGCAAGGGGTGAGCTGTGATCCCTGCCCAAATATGTCAACCAAGAAGGAAACTATGAGGAACCAGTTGGTTGCACAAGGAATAAAGGCTCAGCAAGTGTCTGTCTCACACACAGGGATAGTGTGAAGAGAATCATCAACTCCTCTTTATATCCTAGACCCACAATCAACACATTTGGTTGTACCCTCTTGCAAGGTCATTAAGGGTTAGGAGATAAAGCCGGGTGTGGTGGCTAGCTTTAATCCCAGAACTTGGGAGGCAGAGACAGACAAGTTTCCGTAAATTGGAGGCCATTCTGGTCTATATATCAGCCAGGACTGCAGAGAAATATCCTGTCTCGAAAAACAAAAACAGAGGGAGGAGCTGGCTTGCTATGAGCCTATGGGCAAGCACTTGATTTTTCTCATTTGTGGACAAGAAGTGCTCAACTGTAAAACTATGAGGGAGGCTGGGGAGGCTACTCGGTTGGTAAAGCCTTACCAGCATGAGGACCCCAGTGTTTGGAAAACAGAGGCAAATGGATTTCTGGGGCTTATTGCCCAGCCAGAGACACATTTTGCAGGGACATCTGTCCCCATATGTTCAACCTTGGATGGACAGGACTTGCTGTTGATCTGAACTCCATTTATTTTAATGTGTTAGCCAAGGACTTTTCTACTAAGTTACATCCACTCGTTTGTTGGGGGAATGCATGTGACATGTCATACATGTAGATGTCAGATAACAACCTGAGGCTGTATGTTCTTTTCCTCCATCACATGGCTCCTGGAAATAAACTTTGTCAGGACTGACAGCAAACACCTTCCTTCATCTGCTGAGCTCTCTCACTGGCCCAGGATTATTGATTCTAAAATATCTCAGGTAAAATCTCACTCTACCTTTAAAATCCCTCTTTGCCTCAACAACCCACAAACTCCTAGCCCAGTGGGGTCCATGCATGTCCCTTGTGATATTTTGGTACTCGCTAAAAAAACCTTATTAATCTTTGGAGAAACCACATTTGCTTTATTTAGGTCAATAACTAATTTTACTTTAATGTGACACTCTAAACATATTCAAATCAATACAAAAAGTTCATAATAAACACAATGTCAAGATATTAAAATAAGCATTAACAGGGTCTCACTGAGCCATCATGGAACCCAGACCCAGGGGAAACTGATAATATTGACCTTTGATTTTTTTTTAACCCACAGTATTTTTGCAGCAGTTTTTAGTTCTTAAAGATACTGCATTAAAACATTACTGGGGGGAGCTGGAGAGATGGCTCAGTGGTTAAGAGCACCGTCTGCTCTTCCAGAGGACCTGGGTTCGATTCCCAGCACCCACATGGCAGCTAACAACTGTCTGTAGTTCCAGTTCCAGGCAAACACCAAGACAAATAAATAAATAAATAAATAATAAAGTTTAAAAAAAAAAACATTACTGGGTTGAATCCCCAAGTTTTCTGGGAGTCCCTGTAAGTGTCAAATCCCTGTCCAGAACTATTTCACCTTAGTTCTAATTATTACCTGAGATGAAACACATGTAGCATTTCATGGCAGGTCCTTCAATAAATATGTGTGTCCCTCTCCTTCCCAAAGCGTGGTCACCAGAAGCAAGGAAAGGGAAGACTCTACCAGGATCCAGCATCTCTGCTAAAGGGTCTCAAGGGGAACAGGCAGGCAAAAAGGAAACCAAGGGAGGGGAGGGGGCTCCTCTGTCTTCCCCCTAAGGTCCTCAGCCTGGAGCTCCTGGGGCTGGAGAAATGGCAGCATCCATCCCCGTCTCTATTACCAGTGCTTCTCCAAGCCAGCACTGTGAGCTGTCACTTAACATCCTCAGCATCTGTGAGCTGGGGACTTAGCTTTGCTCATGTGCTGTGGAGAAGGGATGAACCCAGAACCCAGCTGGAAGACTGTAGTCTGAAACAGGCTACCCTCCTTTGTTGAGCTTGGGGCACTTGCCACTGTCCCCAACACAAGGTCAGAAAAAAACCCACTGTGGGATATTGGATTCTATGGAAAATGACCTTATATTTTAGGACATTAACCCTCTGCATATTTTAGTTCACCTTTTACTTACTTTGTATGTTTTATGATATACATTATAATCCCAGTAGTGTTATGTATGTAATTGTGTGTGTGCTCAGAATATTTCCACCCTGTAGAAGTGTTAATCAACAGTGTCCACAGGCCCATACTGTTTTGTGGAGAACCTATCTCCACACTCAACTGACAGAATGCTTTTATGTTCATTATTCTGTCTGAGCTTATGGAAAGTTATCTAGGGGTGGTCTCTTCCTATGTCTCAGGTGATAAAAACTGAGGCTCAGAAGAGCTTGTGTGAGATCACACCACATGCAAAAGCTAGTCTGGCCCTGGAGCCCCCAAAGTCTCTTAGCAATGAAGTTAAGGACCCATCTGTTTAGGAATGAGCTCCAGCTACCCTACTCTCCTGAGTAACATTGAGCACAGCATGTATTTCTCTCTCTCCCTCTCCCTTGCTCTCCTTTCCTCTTGGTCTTTGCCACAGGGTCACCAATTGAGCCATGGGGGTGTAGTTTGGAACACTCACGGCAGAGGCGTGGAGTCCGCCAATCAACAACCACCCCATGTTGGC
Source organism: Sigmodon hispidus (assembly GCA_004025045.1). Classification (NCBI taxonomy): domain Eukaryota; kingdom Metazoa; phylum Chordata; class Mammalia; order Rodentia; family Cricetidae; genus Sigmodon; species Sigmodon hispidus. Next base: position 17,229 of record PVIH01005035.1, read on the forward strand.
AACACTGATGGGCGTAGGCAGACACACTGGCACAGAAGCACTCACAGTCACCGCCCCGGCTGCAGGCACATGTGTCCGTCAGGCAGTTTGAGTAAAACCAAGTGACATCAACCTAGGGAAGGTCAGAGGATGCTGAATGTCAAGCCTGCATCTCTTCTGTGACAACACAGAATACAGATGGTCACAGGTAGGATAAGGGCTGTGAGGACAGGCAGGCAGCTCAGGAAACACTGGCAGATACCCACTTCAAGAAGCTCATCCTGAGCTCAGGATGTTGGACTCAGGGGACTAGAGAACTGCTAAAACACAGAGTGTGACCTGCCCAGCCAGGCTGGAGACACAAAGGCCAGCTGCTATGGTCCTTGAAGCCCTGGAGGAGCTTCAACCTGAAGGGTCCCCAACTCATCTCCACGGAGGGCAGGGAAAAGACAGGGGTGCAGCATGGGAATCAGTAATCACTCTGCAACAGAACTGTACTTTCACAGAGCACAGAGGCAGCAGGGACTTGGGGAAGAATCATCTGAACAGAGCAGAGGCAGGAGAATAGCAAACGAGACATGGGTCTGATGTGAGATGCCTTTCTGTACGAAGTGGCTATGGGAAAGCAGGTCCCGACCTTGAGGCTAGGCCAGGCCAGAAACTTTTTATTACATGGGTCTCTTTTCTTTTAAGAGAACCTTTGAAAAGGAGGAGTCCTTGGCATGTGAGGGGGACTTAGGAGGGGTCAAGACAGACCCCGGACCCGCTTACCACAGGGAGGCACTCACCACAGGATGACAGGACTCAAACACCTCACTGAGCAGAATACCACACTCCTTCCTGGCAAATGGTTCTCGAAGAGGGTTCAGGACACATGTATCCCGGGGGTCAGCGGTATCTGGGCACTGCAGGACAAAGGAAGGCTGCAGCTAAGGCACTGAGCTAAGAGATCTCCCTACGCCTATGTCTGGTCCAGGGAGGCCCTGAGACTGGCCTCTTGGTATCCATGTACCTGCTTAATCAATCCCCTCTCCCGCAGAGTGGGAGCAGCTTTCACCGCTTCCAACAAACAGAGCACACTAAATATTCTGGGGACACACCAGGTTGTGAGTCTCCAATCACATAATTGTGTTAGATGACGTCCCAGAGCCCTCCTCACTGGAGTCTGTCCCTTCCTGGCTGTGAGAAAGCAGGCAGCTGTGGTGGGAACTCCACATGACAGGAAGTGAGTGGCCTCTGAGAGCTGTGATTGCATCCTGGTGGACAGCTACCGAAAACTGAAGCTCTCAGATCTACAGGTCCAGGAGTAGAGAAGACCCACAGCCACTCACATGTGGAGCCTCTGGGTGAGAGCTCAGCTCTAGATGTCACTTTGTCTGCAGCCTCTGGGACACAGAGTAGAAAACCCAACCACCAGGAACTGAGATAAGACACTTACTGTTTAGCGGTGTCGAGCTGAACACCACTGTTGTACAGCAAAGGGTGGTTAACACATATTTCCCCAGAGCTGGTCCTCCTTCCCTAGGCCTATACTTTTATGCACTGCTTCCCCAGCATGCCTAAAGTTAGATGCAATAAAGAAATATGGGCTGGTGGGGAGGGGCTTCACAAGTACAAAATCAGTCACCCATTCAGCTTTTTGAAATGGAAGTGGATGCCATGGCCAACGGATCTGCCTCCCCTCTTTATCCTCCTGCAAAGAACTAAGATCCACTCAGTGCAGGTATATGAAACAGCCATATCGCCATTCTCCATTGCTGCACCCAAGGCAGACATAATCAATCACAGTTCTTAGATACTTCTCAGTGACACTTTGCAGGCAGCCTCTTGGGACTGATGAGAATTGTTATGGGTCTTCCTGTCACTGCCCCCTTACTTCAATAGAAGACTAAGTCTGCCTAGAAAGCCCAAGATAAGCCAAGACAAGAAGCTGAGTCTCTGGCTCTCAGTTCAGTGCTGTTCCCCCAGCTGCTCACAGCCTGGCAGTGGCAGGCATCTCTCAACCCTCAGGGACGTCCCTACGCTTCTGCTAATGCTGCAAACACAGTCCACCTGCTAAGCTCCACCCTTGGCCTCCTCTTCTTTGTAAAGCATTCACTGAGGATTGCCTCTGTCTACAGTATTCTCTTCTCCGTGTCCTGGTTTGTGCCCAAAGTGGTGATGATGGGGAGCTCAAACAAGCCTGGCAGGCTCAACAAGCCCTGCCTTCCACACTAGGTAGTTCCGTAGCATAGACCAGGAGCTCCACCTTTTCCAAACATTTTTCTAGTTACCTGAGTTTGGCCCAGGGCAGGGTGGACTGGACAAGGACAGAATCTTGGGCTAGGAATACCCATCAGAGGCAGAGGGCATTCCCAGGAAAAGGACCACACAGATGTTGCTTTCCCTTGACTTGGCCCAAGAGAGTGAAGGGTACCAGCCAGTTGGATATTCTTACCTCCACTGCAGCCCAGCTGCTACCAAACTCCTGGGGGTTTGTTAACTCCAGGTTCTCTGGGGTCCTCATCTCATTGATGGTTTTCAGGTCAAAGTTCCCACAAAGGCCCTCCAATTGACCCTAAGGGGACAGGGGCACAATGTTAGCTGCTAGTATGCATAGCAGCATTAAGACTGTTGATCCAGAAACAACTGTGTGGACAATGGTTTGAAGAGGGATAGGGGAAGACCAGAGAATGGTAGCAGTGGACGGGAAGGGCTGTGATCCTCTCAGACCCTCAGAGAGAACACCAGCAGCTTGCCTCAGTCCCAGACAGTGGCAGAAATGCTTGTGCTCAGGTCTCATGACTACCTGCCACTGAGGGCCGGCCTGGACATGCACAGTAGTTCTCTGGTCCCATAGGAGGGTGATGTGCTCCCGTGGGAAATGCACCAGTGTGAAGAAGCCTGCTTTCCAGATGTGGACACCCTGCTTCTCATCCAGGAAGCTCTCAGGATTCTAGAGAGGCAGAACTAGTCAGTCCTAAACTGCGTGTCCCTCAACATCAAGTCAACCAGAAACAGTCATGAATCATTGTCCAATCCCAGGACCGTCCCACCACATCACCCCAGTACTGACCTCTGCTCCTGCCCTTTATAAAGAATCCAGTCAGAACTTTTGCCTCAGTGGCTCTATGGCTCCCAACCCTCTCCTGCCTCATCACCACCAATCAGTACACTGTCCACACAGCCTTGCCCAGTGCGGGTCCTTACAGGGTCCCCTGAGTCATCATCAAAGATGATGAGTGAGCTGCCCACGTTGATGGAGATGGACTTTCTACAGATGAGGCCAGAGGTGTAGCAGTTCACATCTTCCAGCATCACTGAGAAGCTGAGATCTGATGTACTCTGAGGAGAAGAAGCCAGTACAACCAGGGAAGGGATACATCCCAAGAAGAGCACAGAGGAGACAGGGTGTGGATTCTGAGGGGCTCTTCCATCCATCTATTATTGTGTGTGTTTGTGCGTGAGGTGGTGGTAACACAGGTAGCTATGTGCAAGCATGTATGTCCATGTAATATGGAAGTCAGATGACAACCTTGGGTGTCATTGGACTCTGTCTACCTTTACAAGCAAACAGGTGTCTCACTGGCCTGGAATGCACTAGGTTGGCTAGATTGGGCCAGGGAACCTCAGGGGTAGACCCTTCTCTGCCTCCCCAGCAGTTCAGCCCAGCTTTTATGTGGGTTTTAGAGATGATCTCAGGCCCCTGTGTTTGCTCTACTGACTGAGGAATCTCCGCAGCCTTGAACCTACTGTGTGGCTTTGGGAAGCTTATTTCAGTTCTCTGATGCTGAGATTCATTTCCAGGCTGCCTAGTGCTGTGTTCAGAAGGTGGTGACTATCCCCAAAGGGTCTGAGGGATGAATGAGTGAGTGAACGGATGTAACAGGTGGAGGCGGGACTGTAAGACAGTGTAAGCATTATATGCAGGAAGTGTGCTGGGATTGAATATCATTTTAAACAGACATCACTTATTATGCAGCAATTCCACTCCTAAGAATAAGTGTTTGCTGCAGTGCTGTGGAGTTACTATAATCAAGTAGGGCTCAGCCATCCCATGTGGCACAGTACTCTCTGTATACAGTACTCACAGAACACTCCAACCAGCATTAAAAATAACACAACACACTGACAGTATGTGATAATACCCAAAACATGCTATAAAACGGAAAAAGAAAACTGTAGAGGCTTATTAAAGTAAACTAAACAGTGTGTGTGTGTGTGTCTGTCTGTCTGTCTGTCTTGAAGCTAATCAAAATTACTTTTTAGATATGGGTATGCCATGGTTTATGTCTGTACTCCTGATGCTCAGGAGGCCATGGTGGAGACCACTCAAACTTCAGAGTTTGAATTCATCTTGAACAACATGGCAAGACCTTCATCTCAAAATAAATAAACAAATAAAAATACTAAGATCAAATGGTACAAGTTCACAGTATATATCTTGTGGAGCCATTGAAATGATGTGAAAGACTCTATCAAAATGCTTGTCCATAGACAAGACTCTGTGAAGGGTCCAGTTACACCCAGCATATGTAAGTTCTGACCACAAGTCAACAATAAATAAATAAGTGCATGTCTGCTCTGTCATTACAGTTATTGCTGATACTCATATGATGAGATGAGTGGGCCTAAGAAGATCGATGCTCCCCTGGAATCTCTGGCACTGCCCCGCATCCTGATGGTACCCCTCTTCCTCTAGGGGACTCTTGCCTTTACCATGCCACTCACATCACTATTCTTCTTCCTCTGTATGAATTTTAAGTCATGACTCCTGCAGTCGATCACTCTTCTACCGTATTTCCTTGTTCTACGGCTGCCTGGGTGTTACATCTGTCACATAGGGACAACTAACTGCTGTGACAGTGAGGTAAGAGACATAAAGACAGGAGACCACCAGCACTTAAAAGGCATGAGCTCTTTCTCCCTCGGACAGAAAAAGCATCAGGGCTAGTGGGGCACCTGTGATGAAGAGTGGACCTGAAGTAGGGCTTCCTTCACCCTGACGGACTCCTCCGGAGGTTGTGTTTTAGGGGTTAGATCTCCCCACCCACCCAAGTATATAGTAGCCTGGAGTCCAGATCATCCACACATCTGACAGGTCTTGGTCTTGGCTATTCTGGGTGCCCATGGAGGCAACTAGGTAAACACACGAGGCACTCACCTTGATCAGGTGCACTTTGCATGCCCCTACGAAGTCAAATGGAAGCCCATCAAACGTGCGGTAGTGTCGGTCCCCATACACAGTGCAGGTAGAGGCACAGGGGTACAGGGTGCACTGGAATGAACCTCGTTGACACACACTGAAACACACAGAGACACAGCTCCCAGAACACACTTTACCATGATGGAACATCCTTGAAGCTTTTAGCTGCTGAATGCCCTAAAGAAGGGGTTCAGCAAACATAGCAGCCTCCAGCAGCAGGAAGTTTGCAGTGATCCTTTTTATTATTAATTAATTGATTCATTCATTCAATAGATCATTGAGGATGGACACATCTCTGGAATTTGAGAAACGTCAATGAATAAAACAGAGGAAAACCCCTCTGGCTTAGTGAAACATGTACCCTAGAGAAGAAGAATGTGCCTTGCCTGTTTTAGCAGATGGGCAGTGCTGTGGCAGGGGGTGGGACATGAAGGGAAATAAGGTGTGTTTGGGAATGTGTCACAGTTTTAAACAGGGTAGTCAGAGACCTGGGAGAAGAGACTTTAAGGAGCTAAGAAAGTTAGTTATATAAACTATTTATGCACAAGAGCATTGTGGGAACAGGGTGCAGTCTATGATGACCTTGAAGGACACTCAGGTGATAACAGCCAAGATGGACAGCCCAAGGCTAAGAGGGTAGAAAGGTCTGGAGGGTGGTGGAGGGCTGAGTGGTACAGGCCCAAGAAGGAGGTGAGGGAGTGACTTTTTCCTAGGAATGAGAGAGGAAATTCCTGGAGAGCTGAGGAGGTACTGGGCAGAGAGAGGGGAGGGAAAGGCCACCTGGGAGATGATGGCAATGGATCTGAGAAGAGAGGGCAGTGCTCCATGACTCTGTGAAAAGTTACAGAAGTTGGAAGGTGAAAAGTAGTCAGATTGGAAGTATATTTTAAAGGCAGAACCAAAAGATCCTTAGACTTCACTCTGACAAGTTCAAGTCAATAGGACTCAATTTTGTAACCAATCAGCTCTGGACATTAGTCATGAACTCCTACACATGCAAGTGGCCGAATCCTGACAGTCTACCCTGGGACTTCCTGAGTCAGACAGCCAGAGTTCTGGTGGTACACATACTCCAACATTTATGAAAATAATCTGGGAGCTTGGCCTTGACTGTGACCATAGTACTGACATGGGAAGACATGTCATGCCCATCCTCTGGACAGAAGAAATGTAGCACTTCCACCATACATAAGACATAATCTGGGAGCCAGCTACCACTAGCTAGATGACTCTCTGTTAGGCTCCCAGGCTCCATTCTGTCTCTGCTGAAATCAACCCAATCCAGGTACACACTTCTGTATGTGTGCTAATATTACTGAGTGAACAATGTGGAAATACACCCACATACACACTCATTTTGAACATAAACATTTCAGTATTCATAGGCAAAACACAAACCACATATTCTCACACATATCCATTCAAGTGAATGTAAATATATATATTACATATTCATATATATATGCTTAATGCACAGTCACTCACTTTAGTACCTATATGTACTAAATAGATGCTTATGCATGTAAATATATATGAACATACCAATATACATATGTAAATTCCTAACTTCTATATTAATGAATTTATTTAGCTCTATGGCACTTGCCTTCTTATGTATGTCTATGTATGTTCACTCACATGCCTTTATTCATACCCATACATATATATATATATTCATTTAGATATGCAAACACATTTTCATGATTACAAACATGCAAGTATACATGTTCATAGACAATGTCTAACCATTCATTAAATAGTCACAAATATTCTAAGTATTGTTTTGCATACATGTACTTGTGTGTACAACAGTCACCATAGGTGTGAATAAGATGAAGAGAAAACCATAACCTTTCCAGCAAAAAGAAGAAGAAGAAGAAGAAGAAGAAGAAGAAGAAGAAGAAGAAGAAGAAGAAGAAGAAGAAGAAGCCAGCTCAGGAGACTTACCAGGTGTGGCAGGAAGATACTACCTGGTCCCCGGGGAAATACTCCTTCCCTTTCCAGGTACACGGACACTCCTCTGGTGGGAAGCATTCATCCCCATGTCTGAGCAGCCTGGAGGGACACAGCAAGCAAGTGATCAGAAGTCTGCTATGACATAGCAGCCCAGCCCACCGTGGGCAGCAGCATCCCTAGGCAGGTAGGCGTGGACACGTGAGAGCAAGCAGTAAGCAACATTCCTCCACAGTTCTCTCCAGCCCTGACTTCCCTCAATGGTGGACTGTGACCTGGAATTACAGTTCAAAGAAACGCTTTCTTCTCACTAGTTGCTTTTGGTCAGAGTGGTTTATCACAGCAGGAGGAAGCTAACTAGGACAGATACAGATATTCCCACCCCTTGTAATGTCCCCAGGGTCCTTTGGGGGCAATGCTCAGCACTGTGGACTCTTAGATTTGGACAGATGTGGTGACCACAGAGCGCAGAAGTTACTGTAGGCCCAGCGAGTCCTGAAGAGGAGTCGGTGATGGAGGAACTGGAGCATCTTTGAGAGCCCTTGCCCATCTGGAGAGCTCTTCTGGATCAAAGAACTGCCTCCTGTGTCATAATTCCCTTTTGGTGAGCCCCCTGAGAACACAGGTGGATTCCCCACAGAGTGTCTGTCCTATGTGCCCTCAAATAATCCTGAACAGACCTAAGCACAGGGCCAAGGTCCTGTTCAGGCCTCTTTCCCAGTATCTCTGTGTGGTCACATTCTGGACAGTGAAAGACTCTCCGCTCCTGACTGAAGAGAAGAGGCCATTCCTGACCTCAGACTGAGAGATAATCTGGTGCAAACAGGACAGTATTCTGAGAAGCCTCCAGTGAAACACTTCAAGGTCTGAGGCCTGGATGGCTGTGAGGCAAGGATCCTAGGCAGGCAAGTGCCCTGGGGGAAGGAGCTGGCATGTGCCCCACACTGTAGAACCTGCTACTCTGGGCAAGAAGCAGAGACTGCAATAAAGGAGACCTGGTCTGAGTCAGCAGACCATCCCCTCCTCCCACTCACCCCGACCAGTGCTTTCTCCTCGAGAATAAGAGTGAGCACCTCCCTGCTTTGAGGTTGACAGAGGTAACATCAGCATCTTACATACTATAAACCTCCTGCCTCATCCACCCAGAAGCTCTAACCCTCATAACATTCATTCCCTTTGGTGTCAGGCCAGAGCCAGGGCTCCCAGGCGGCTCCTAATCTCAATACAGACTGAAGGGTGCAACCCCATGCACCAAGTCACGGGGTAGAGTGGTTCCCAGGGGCCTCTGTGACCCGGACCTGAGGGGAATACTGCAGAGCTCAGTACTGGTCCCCATGTACAAAGCATACCCACAAGCCCAACTCCTGTAGCTACCACACAGCCCCCATACAGCATCTGGGGACCCAGGAAGGAGGATGCTCTTGTTGGATGTGGCTTTCTTTGGGGGCTATTCCAGGGTCACCACTCTCTACCCAAGGGCTCTGATCAAGGACAGAGGCTGCGAGCTGACATGGTTTTTCTTGTGTCTGGTCTTTGATCACTGCGTCTCATTGACACTGGGGGGCACATTGACACCTGCCATGGTGCTTCCACTTTGATGTCTTTTTAAATCCATCTGTTATGGTGACAAGTATTACAGATGAAACACTAAGTGTCAGAGGAGCAGGTGCTTTTCTCATCCAAGGTCAAATGGCTCACAGAAAGTAGAACCTGACAGGCTCCATTCCAGGCCAAGCTTCTGTTCCTTCCCAGGTTCCTCACAGGCATCATGACCACATGGCCTCCATCCCAGGCTGTGTGAGGTCTTCCCTGCCTGCCACACTTAACAGGAGTGGTTACATTGATGTAGATTCATACCCCTGGGGACAAGCACAGCCCGACAGGCAAGGACCACGTGCTGGCATGCTCAGGTTCAGCAGCTGCTGTTCACAGGTCCGCTCCCTGCTGAGCTCAGGGTCCAGGGACAGGTCACTGCAGTTCACAAAGACCTGGCCTGATGGACAGGTAGCAGCTAGAAGAAAAATGGGAGGATGCCTCAGACCCTCAGCCTGGGCTGGAAGTGGTGCTGTGTGGGTGACTGGAAGAGATGAACAGCTTCTGGGCATTATGTGGGTACCCACATCACAGGGACAAAGTAGATAGGCTCTGCCTCAGTACAGGACAGCCACCTTCAGCAGCACCCATTATTAAGCAGGAAGTCTGTACTAGTGGCTGCTCCATGCACTTCCTGAGCAGTTATTTTACTTTCTAGCTTTCGTTTTTCTCTTTTTTTGGGGGGTGGGGCGGGGATTTCAAGACAGGATTTCTCTGTGGAACAATATCCCTGGTTGTCCTGGAACTCACTCTGTAGACCAGGCTGACCTCAAACTCACAGAGATCGGCCTGCCTCCACCTCCCCAGTGCTAGGATTAAAGATATGCACCGCCACCCAGCTTCTTACTTTTTATTGCAAGTACTATGCAAGTTCCCCATTTCCCTTCTCACGGGGTATTACTATTCTGCTGTTGAAAGGCAGTGGGAACTGAAACGAAGAACCTCAGAAGGACCAGGAGAGAAACCCAGAGACGGACAAGCAGTCTAGACGGTGGCCAGAGAATTTTGAAAAGGGAAAATCAGTTCCTTGCTGCATGTTTCTCTGATATAACCCCCATATCCTTCTTCAGCAGAGTCTGCACACACAATCACACTCTGTGCAAACGACTGTTTTAAGAAACCCAGTAAAAGGCAGTAAAAGTTCCATGGTCAGCTAAAACAGAGAGAAAAGAAAAGCCAGATCCCAAAGAGGCTGAGACCCCAAGCCAGAAGACACTAAAGCAAAGGAGCTCCTACAAGGTACAGATGAGGGTAGGATGGAGGATTCAGGATTATCTGTAAAGGGGGAGATGAAGGTTCATAGAGGTGAGATGGGTCACTCAGGGCTGCATAGCTGGTGAACACAGGTCAGGATGTGAACTCAGCGGAGCCAACTTCAAGGCTTGCTCTTAACCGCTGGTTAGATGCTTAATGTTGCTCTCCTCTGTGCCAACCCCTGTCCTGTTTTCAGAAGACTCCTCTTCTGAGGATGTTCCATCCCATCTCTAGGCACCCCACAATTGCCCACCGCTGTCCCACCCCTGCCGTGTCTCTATGCTGTGGAGAAGCTCAAAAGTCTAGGCAATCCTTTCCTCTCTGCAACCACATGACCAATGATTTGGGCAGAGCCAGTCTTTGTCAAGACTGTAGGACCAACACCCAAGGCAGGGCAAGCTAGAGTCCACCACTCCGATCCTGACCACATCTCAGATCTTCACTCTTCTCCACAGCCCCTCCCTACCAACTGGAGCCCCCCTCTCTCCCAAAGCTCCCCCTTTCAGCCCTGCTTACCTGGGGCTTGGCTGTCACAGCTCATGACTCCATCCCGACAGTGGCTGCAGAGAGGTGGGGAATTATATCAGCCAGGCCAGTCATTCAGGACCCACCCAGGATATGCTATCACCCTTGGGCCCTGTGGCCTTCAGATAGACAACCTACTTACTGTCCCTGCTCCCCACCACCACCCCATAGAGAGCGAGAGTGTGGATGCTCCTTCTCATGCAGCTGATACCCAGGAAGCTCACCAGTGGCCCAGGGAAGGGATGTCACTGTCCCCAGGAGGATAGTCCACTCCTTGGAAGTGACAAGAACATTGGTTCCTACAGGAAGTAAGAAGAAATAGGGCAGGCTCAGGAGTAAGAATGAAAACAGCCAGGGCAGGGGCCACCATCCGTCATCAGCTGCAGGAAGGAGGATGTGGAGAGAGGTCACGGCAGTTCCAGAGGACCAGAAAGCCCACCAGGTACTGAGGTCAGAGATACGTTAGAGGCCCTATCTCAAACTTAAGTAAGCACCGCCCCTCACAGAGGGACAACCAACCTAAGTCAGAACCACAATCAGAAAGGTGACCTGCTCAGAACACCATCTCCCAGCCTCAGGCCATTGTTCTGGGGTGGCATCAGAGTCCTGCTGGCCCAGCATCTGCCCAGACTGGTCAGTGACTCTTTCGATGCTTGGCTGGAGACTCAGGTTAGCCCCCCCACCTCCACCCCCAGGCACTGTCTCTTGGATTCCTCTCTGGGATCCTGAGCTGTAAGGATGTTACTCTGTCTTTGATCCTTTGAACACCTCTGAAGTCACTGGCTGTATGTTGTCATCACACACCTCCCATAGCTTATTCCAACACTGTTGGTCTTAGATCAGAATAGACCAGGGCTTGGGGGACCCATGGAAGCACCCAGACTCCTCCTTCTCAGTACTCTCCAGCTGCTCCCTGACTTTTCTATGTAGCTCACAGAGGCTTTTAATAAGGATGTTAGTGGGCACTTAGATGAGACCTAAGAGTTAGGGTTCTGCAGTGTGGTAAGCCTGAGGGATCCCCTGTGCCACATAAGGGGTGACTCCTTCCCCTCATTACCGCAGAGAAACTGAGACAGAGACCCTAGCAGCCTTGCTAGTCATCCTGATACCCCATGGGATCATCAGCTACCACTCTTCTTACTGTGTCTCCAGTCCCACTGAGCCAACTTCATCCAGCTGTTCCCACCTCAGGTTCCTTCCCTGTCTTCTCCCACAGTGTGTGGGGGACTCAGACCCACTTCTGCCTCACCTCTATGTGGGTTTCCTGCTCTCCTTACCACCCCAGCCCCCTAAGTACATGTTTTTTGGGGATCTATCTTGCCAGCTTAGATTGTGGACTTGGAGAGCTATATGCTACTCCATTCACTATTGGATTCTGAGAACCTAGAAACGTCCAGAACATGCTAGGATGTACACAGATGTTCACAGAAGAGGAGAACTGAGCAGAGTCAGGTTCTGTGGCTGGTGTAATCTATAATCTAGGAAGGGGAGAGAGACTTGAGGATAGGTTCAGAAGAGGGGGTGACTCACCTCTTCCAACAAGGCCCTAGAGAGGGTGAGGGGAAACGGGGGCAGGAGAGGCTCAGCCCAGCTGTCCAGAGTAGACCCCAGCCTCAATCTCCATGACACCCAGGCGCCAGGCTGGCCACTCACCTGGGGACACAGAGATCAGCTTGTGTGTCTAGATATGTGTCCGGTGGGCACGTACAACCCTCCACACATTCATCCCTGCTGAAGTTTCCACCACCATGAGTCCCACAGACGTCAGGGCTGGCCAGGTCCTGGCATGTCTGTGCACACAGGCCTACACATGGGCTGTACTCCTTGGTAGCCTCACAGGACAATGCTGTTGGGAGAGAGGTTAAGCTTGGCCTATCTTCTTCCCACAATCACATGGGGTATATTTAATATCTTGACTAGAAAAACTGAGAGTCAGAGAGAGTAAGACATTTGCTCCCACCCTGGTCATATAGCATCTCAAAGTCAAAGGCTTCTCACTGTACTGGAATGCCAAAACATCATTACATTCAGCTTGGAAAGGCACTGCTTAGGCTGCAGAGATGGCTCAGAGGTTAAGAGCACTGACTGTTCCTCCAGAGATCCTGAGTTCAATTCCCAGCAACCACATGGTGGTTCACAATCATCTATAATGAGATCTGGTGCCCTCTTCTGTATATTGTATACATAATAAATAAATAAATCTTTAAAAAAAGAGAAAAAGAAAAGGCACTGCTCTTAGATAATGGTCCTGGGGAAGGAGTAAGGGGTCAAGATCCCAGTGGCCCAGCATCCAGCCCATTATGCATATACGCACAACCATGTTCCTCACAGGACATTCACCCTTTGCTGTGAAGATCATATCCTCTATCCAGCAGCTTCTTTAGATTTTCATTCAAAGCCTTGGGCCTGCAATCTCCTCATGGGGCCACTGTCCCACTCTCTAGGAGCCTCACATGGCACCAAGGCCAACAAATCCACTGAAACTACCAGGATCAGCTGTTTTCCATTCCAGGCTGCTCACCAAAGCCACTTAACATGAACATCTCAACACAGCAGACATCCGAATCCACAACCAAAGTGATGTTTTCACTGACACAGGATGTGAACAAGGTATGAGCACTTTTTTAAGTTGCTTGTGTTTCTGTAGACAGCTAGATTTGGGAACCACTGACTGTCAAACACCTCTGGGGAAACCAAACTAGAGAGCAACAGAGCTTTTCACAGGGCCACACAACATATCAGCATGTCAGGCTAGAGCAGAATTCAGAGCCCCTGGCTTCCAGAACAATTCCTTTTCCCTATATCTTTGTAAAAGCTCATAGGGAGCCATGCTCTGTGGGGCTCGGGTAGCAAGGACTAAGATCCAAAGAGCAGTGGAGGGTCATACACTCATGTGACCTCAAACCAGCCTCAGAGCCAGTTCTCTTTAGAGAACCCATGGAGACGGTAAGAGAGGGGGTCAGAAGTGGGCTAACTTGAACTTGGCCAGACTGACAGGTCTTGGAGATGGACTGAGGTATGGGCTAAAGAAGCAATCCTGAGCAATCTCTTTCGAGTGTCAAGCCTAAGGACCATGGTGACAGGAAAAGGAGGGGCTGTGAATGGAAGTCAGGCTCAGGGAGATGGGACATTGCATGAGAGCATGGGGGGTGGGTAAGGGACACCTGTGTCTGGAACCTGGACTCTCATGTATGTACAGGAGTGGGGCACTCACCACAGGCTGGCAGATGGGCACGGAAGTCAACCAGGAGCCCATGGCGCCGACAGAGGTGGGCATAGTGGGCCAGCGTGGCACACAGGCAGGGCTGCCCACAGCGGCAGGCATCTCTGCGGCACTGCTCGAAGTAGGGTATTGGGCTCAGATATGTAGAGCAGGGTGCAAAGAGCTGCCCCATGAGCACACTGCAGGACTGAAGTGCGTAGGAGGCTGTAATATGAAGATATGGCCAATGAGCAGGGGTCTACTGCTCAAGACTCAGCCTCCCTCCCCTCAGAGTCTGTAGGTGTGTGTGTTCATTTGTGTGTGCTTGTGCATGCACACAGCAGGAATATAAACAGATATCCCATTCTACCTCATGCCAAGCAGGAATCTATCTGTTAAAGGAAACACAGAAATGAACATTGCTGATCAAATTCTAGATCCTCAGGTAGCCAGACTGGCTAGAAAAGACAGCCAGTATAAGGTTTTGCTAGTCAGAAGAGCATGAACCTAAGGCATGAGAAAACTGGAAGGGTAGGCAGCCTTCAGTGGGGCAGACAGGCAACTGCTACCTTAACTCAAGTGGCCTCAATGAGAAGGTAATATCTGGGCAAGTTTGAAAGAATGGCTGAAGTGCACTTCACCCTGAGGTAAGAGTGTGGCGGGGACTGAGAAGCCACATGGGTACAGGGGCCTGGAGGAGGGCAGACCTGGCATGTAGGACAGCATGGAAGCCAACTGCAGCGGCACAGGGCAGTAGGGGGAGACAAAACAGGAGGCTGGGCATGGAGGGGGGCTGGAGGAACACTTATGAGGGCGTGGCCTTTGTCTTGAGATGGTTGTCCAGTACTGAGGTGACTATAGGTGACAGTGGCAGAACAGGAAGCTTCCTGACTGCCTGGCCGGTCCCTCCCTCCCAGCCCCTTCCTGTGGATTTGACCAGTACCCATCTCACCTCTCTCCAAACATTCCATTTCTATCCCCAAGGCCCCCACCCATCTCCTCACCAGCTTGCAGATGTACATCACAGGGCTCCAGCAGGGATCCAGGGACCAGTGGGGAACAGGCAGACAGGGTTTTCCAAGAATTGCCAAACAGTTGTGGGGTGCTCTCAGGCACACCCACTGGAGACCTGTGGCCATGGCAAAGCTATATTTACACACTTGTCCATTCAGACATAGGGAGACACTGAATATCTACCCACACAAGCGGCCACTTGCTTACCTCTAAACACATGGTTACAAGTGGGTATGAACATGCACACTGAGCCACTCTTGGGTGAGCACACATGGTCCTGTATATTGCACACATCAACAGGCATGCACACACACACACAAACACACACACACACACACACACTCCACAAGTGCATGCCAGACACACCAACTGTTAAAGTATTTTATATAGTCACATTCAAACACATGCTAGTAAAGACACGCACATTTAACAAGACCCAGAAGGATCACAAGGGGCTTAGACCTGTAGACTTTCAGCACTCCCCACTACCCCCTCCCCCCCTCCCCCCCGCCAGCAGCTCTTCATGTAAGAAAGAGCAACAGGACCCATTTCCTACCTACATCCCAGGAGAGTAGATGGAGAAAGTCAGGGACTGTTGAGGTCTGGTATTCTTTCTAAGGGTCATGCCCCAAGCATCTTATATGAGATTCTTAAAGAGTGAGACCCAGGAGTCATTATTTAAGCAAACCCCCAAGTGATCTTTCTACATAGAGAACACTATGACCACCATTTTAAAGAATTATACTTCAATTTAAATGTGAGAGAATAAATAAGTAGTGATGTGCATGGGTCTCCCTCTCCTTCCTATTCCGGAACAGGGACACATACAGGAAGTCATCCTGTGTGTTGCCATTGAAGGTGCCGCAGAGGCCCACAGTGTCCTCCACCCATCGCTGGTCCACTTGCAGGTAGAGCCGCAACCCTTCCCGGTCATAGAGGATGCGCACACCCACATTGGTCCTCACCCTCAGGAACACGGAGGACAGCCTCCGAATCTCAAAAGCATCTAGCCACAGAATGGGAAGCAGATGTCAGTAGTCTTGTTAGTACAGCCCAGACTCTCCATCACCTGTCAGCTGACTCCCACATCTACATACAAGCTCTGGCTTCATCTTGCTGGAAACCCCTGCCTTAGGATGACTTTGCCAAATCCTGGAAGAACCTATTGAGAAATGTCACATAGTGGGTCCCAGTAACAACCTGCTTTCCCTGAGGACTGCAGTTTCTTTCTCTAACACAAGAAGAATTCTGTAATGGCCCATTTTTTGCACAGTGATCTTTAGGAAGCCCACAATACAATCATGATGGGTTAGATTCAATGGCAACACATCTTTTTGACTTGGGTCTCAAGTAACCCAAGCTTACACAAGGATGACATTGAATTCCTGATCTCCCTGATCCCAATTCTCACTACATTTATCTAAGTTCCCCAGATTTCCTGCATTCCTATGGTCTTTTCACCCTCAGTGCAGCCCTGCCCAATGCCTGATGCCCAATGCTCAAGAGCTGCCCTTGGCTCTCTGTCTCTCTATTCCTTCTCTCCCTACCCAATTCTCCTGGTGCTGGATCATACTTCTCGGTAGTTTTGTCTTTTCTGTTAAACATGCTTACTGTGGGGTCCCAAGACTTACTGTTGGATTAAGAAATCATGAGGGACAGTAAGTACTGAGTCTAACGATGGGAATCAGGCACATGCATGGGCTAATGTCAGATCTCACAGCTAGAGACCACTGTCAGGTTGGAGTAGGGGCAAAGGTTCATTTCAGGAGTCCACTTCCTGAATCCAGTGTTCCATGGCCCTGTGAGATCCCCATGAGAGATTGTCCTGAAAATAGTTCTCTTAGGTAGAGGGGCTTGGGAAAGGGGCCTGAACTTTTAGCTAGCCCTCTTGACCATCTTGAGTCATACCGTCTGAGTAGGGCAGGGTGATCTTGTACTGGTCAAACAGAAGAATATCTCCTGCCTGAGTCAAGGTCACCTGTCTCTGGGGGTCCTGGTGCAGAATCACTGACACTGACTGGACACAGGCTCCATCCTGGTTCTAAAGAGAAAGAAGAGCCAATAGGCAACCTCAGTTGGTTCTGTCTATCCTGGTGGCCCAAACAGAACCCTCCATGACAGACACTCAGCCTAATTTGAGGAGCAGGCTCTTTAGTGTGAAAATCAGAGCCCCAAAGGGCATCAAGGCCCAGAATTAACAAAATACTCTCATCTGGAAGAGCATCAGGCCCAGAATTAACAAGGTTGGCAGCAGAACTGGATAATAAACATGATGATTGACTCTCCATTGTCCACATAGAACAAAGGCAGCTCCAGACAGCTCAGTCTAGCATTGGAAACTGTGGTTTCCTTACACGCCTGCAACCCAGAGCTTTACTTTCATTCTTTTGCCAGATCTTATGTGGAGTTCTGTTCATGTGTCATATCCTGTACCCCACTGAAAGGCAAGCAGGAAACCAAGACTATGCAGGAAGAGTAACAAGCTCAAGCCCTGCCAGAGATACAGAGGAAGTCCAAGGTCAGCCTAAGTCACTGTGCAAGACCCTGCCTCAAAATAAAAGAAAAAATGTAAAGGGCCAGTGTTGTATGGCTCACTGGTACATTGGTCAGGGGTTCCATTCAACTACCACAGAAACCAGGGATGGAGAACAGTCAAGGAGCCAATAGTTCCTGGACCTCGGGTTCTCCATCTTTGGAATGGATGGTACATATTGTGCCCATTCATACTTCTTTCTCACAGGAAGACATCTACATCTCATTCATTTGGAGATTTCATGTGCAGGCTGCACTACACCAAGTTTCACAGACAAGTACTGAGCAAGGCAGAGAACATCTTCCTGCTTGGGGAGACATTTGTGCAAGACACAGCCATTAAATAACTAAGCACAAAGTCCAGGGCTGTAAAGAGAGCAGTGGCTTATTCAGCCATAGGGTATTAGCAAAGCAAAAAAACAGAGAGAGATGTGAAGGCAGAAAAGGCTGTCCTTGGGAATATGACACTAGTGAAGAATAATCCTGACAGCCAAGTCTTAATACTTCCATGTTACTCTGCTCATGACAGATAACCTGAGGCCCAGTATCCAGGAGTTGTCTAAATCTCTGTCACTCAGCATTCACAGCACTCGGCTTCTACCCCTTTTAAGTACTACTATTAGTAGCAGCACCATTTAGTCAATCAAAAGACTAAAGCACAAAAAGTGACATTTGAGCTATGGTTGCATAACACTGGGAGGGACATATGTGATGGTGTCCTATTTTTGCCATGTTTTCCTATTCATTTCCTATCCCATTCCTCCAAGAATACTGCCAGACTCTCCAGGTTCCTTTTATTGAAGGATGAACTTAGAGACCCAGAGCACTAGAGATGGGAATTGCCATTAAGAGTATCATTTCTTCTTGGTCTTCTGAGTTGATAAGCCTTGCATGTATCTGCATAGCCAGTGGACACATGTATACCTATCAGCATGTCTATATAGGTCTATAAATATATATCTAAAACACAAAGTCAACTAAGCATGCATTCATGTCCAGGTGGGAGAAAATGTCATTCTAGATCCCCACCCCACTCCATCCACACTCTCACGGCTGTTGTGACAACAGGTTTTGGATTCTTCGCTCAGCCTCCCTGACTCACTAAATTATTAGGCCCAGAGGACAGAACAATCTTAGACCTCAGCACAGCTTCTGATACGAACAAGTTTTCAGTGTTTCATGAGTGAATCCATCAACTATGCCTTCTAGACATGAAAAAAGTAAAATCAATGAAGCATAAAAGACTAAGTAGAGTTAGACTCACTCTAGGGAGTTCTTTAAAATGAGGCCCAGGAAGGAGAATGGACTCTCAGCCAGCCAAGGGCCCTGGGCTGTCTCTGGAGCCAGTTTTGTGCCCCCAGAGAACAGAAGCAGCATACAGCTAGGTCATGGAAAGACCTGGGGTCCTCTCCCCAAATTCCCAAACCTGTGGGAGGCTTATCTGAACATACAGGCCTAGCCTTACCAGACCACATGGAGCATTCTGCAAAGTCACTGTAAAGGTGCCTGAGGAGCGGCTCTTGGCTAGGATGTACTGACATGTGGCAGGGAATGTGTACCGGCGTCCATCAAAGGTCGTGAAGTGGATGTCACCTGTCACTGAGCATTCAGCTGGAGGAGAAGAAGGGCATCTTACTCATGGAGCCTTGCACCAGGGACTGTTCCCCTTCCTGACTGGGGACTGTCTCAACCTTGCAGATCCCAGCCTAGGCAGGGCACAGCCTCTGCCCTCTGGAATTGGGCAGGCTAGGGTCCCTTTTTCTTTTTTTTTTCTTAGAGCCTACTAGAGAGCAGACCAGAAAGTCCTGCTAGGGTGTCCCTCTGAGGAGAGACCAGGCCCTAGGCATGGGACCCAAGCTCAATGAGTCCCCCAAGTTAAGGCAAGAGGTGGGCAGAACCCATTAATAACATCTTGAGCATAGATCAGAGTAATCTCTTAAGGCAGGCAAAGCAACAGAGGAAATAAAGGGAGTCAGGTTAGCAGGGTGAACCAATGCCGTTCAGGCATGGCTCCAAACCTATGAGCCAGTAGGAGAGGGCAGTGTCCAAGGGAAGGGTCAGACGTACCTGGGCAGACAGAAGAGCTGCACACCCACTTCCCTGCAGTGCACGTACTGGAACAGAGATCACGAGGTGACTTCTCTGCCCTCAGTGCCAAGACACTGTCCCAGACCCCAGTCCACAGTGTCCCACTTAGAAAGAGGGCGGTAGAGAACACCCACACACACACCGCAGGTCTAATAACATCCCTCCTCCCTCCAGGCAGTGGACACAAACCAGGCATTGCAGTCCTCCGTCACCACAGAGCCAGGTGGGTGCAGGGTCCCATGGAACTCACACGGACACTCAGCTGGGGACATGCAGCTCCCATCCTCAAAGATCAGCCCTAGGGTGTAATAGCAAAGGCCCACTCACCACTTCCTCTGCTCACCAGCTGTTGGCATCTTCCTGGGGCCTCAGATGAACAGCCCCTTATTCAGAGCCCTCCCTCTTCTGAGCCTACTACAAATTCTGGATCAGGATGAGCTGCATCTCCAGCCCCAGATTTACATTTTTAAATCTCAGCCTTCCATCCAGCCAACTTATTCATCCGTCATAAACATACCATTTGACACAGGAAAAAGCAACTGTAGATGGACACTTGAACAAAAAATGTGCATATAAGTGAGTGAATGGCTTGTGTTCATATGAAAAACTCTGTCTGAATGAACTCAGATTCCTTGATGGGTCAAGCTGCCAGAAGCCAAGCTCTGTTCCTACCCCTCAGTCATTCAGTATTGGTTTGGTTGTTTGTTCCTTCCACTGCCCACCCCTCCAGCAAACCATTGGGGCAGTAGCAGCCATCCACACAGGCGATCTCGCTGTCCACACATGCAGCACGGGACTGGCAGGAAGCTGGGCAGCAGGCAATGCACTCATTGTAGACGAAGGCCTTCTCTTTACAGTGCACAGCTTAGGAGGAGAGAAGGCGGTGGTCTATCTGTCTGGCCAGCACCCACCCTCAGGTCCTGGGATGGGAATGGGAGCACTCTCCTGTCCCTGATCCTCTGGCCAGGTCTGAGACCCACCCTTCACACTCAGCCTTAGTTCTCCCATGAGTCACAAGGACAGCTGTGACTCTGAGCCAGCAGGACAGAGCATTGCGCTGAGGCCTGTGGCTGCCACCTACACCCTCATCAGAACTCATCTGAACCCCTCCCTGCCCACCTCCAGCTTGCACCTACTGCATTGTGGGAGTTGAGTCCTCCAGCCCTGCAGAGGGCGACCTGCCTGTGCACATGCCCGGGCATATTCCATCAGTGCTCGGCACCAAGTGGCATCATCACCTCCTGATCTGTACAAGGAGAGCGAATGTGAGAAAGTTCAGCCTGTCAACAGCCTAAAATCCCATAGACCAGTAATTCTCAACCTTCTTAATGCCCTGACCCTTAGTATAGTTCCTCATATTGTGGTGACCCCAACCATAAAACTATTTTCATTGCTATTTTATAACTAATTTTGCTGTTATGAATTTTAATGCAAATATCTATGTTTTCCAGTGGTCTTAGGTGACCTATGTGAAAGGCTGCTTAATCCTCCAAAGGGGCCATGACCCACAGGTTGAGAATCACTACCACAGACACTCTCAGAACTTCAGGGCACCTTCACCTAGGAAGGCATCCAGCTACACAGAGCCCTAGACTCAAAGCAGGAAGCCTAGATTTAAGTTCCAGCATTGCTCACAATCTGCAGTATGACACTGAGTGAGTGGAGCCTTATCTCTGGGCCTCAGTTAAATGGGACAGCTGAATCCCATCTTGGCAAATGAGAATTTCAGAACTTTGGCAAACTGCTATGTTAGAGCCAAGAATTACCAGGCTCAGTGGTCACATCCCAAAGCCTCATTCCAATACCGGGAGGAGGTGTTCCCCAAAACTCACTGGCAGAGGTCACTGGTACAGCTGGCTGTGAAGGGCAGAGGGCTGACGTAGGCATGGCAGGCATCGAAAGGAGGCCTCAGCAGAGTCTCACACTGCTCATACACACCCTAGGTGGGGCAGAGGCAGGAGCTGGGCTGGGTGGACAGCATGGCTCTCTGGTTCACCATTCCCACAGGGAATCCCAGCTTAAGCAAAAGAAAGATGGAGAGGAAAAGGAAGGACCATGGCTTTGGGACATCTTGAGCCCCTGCATCCAATGGCTTCTTACTGAGGGTGGGGGTCTCCCCAGGACACAGACCTGCATGGATGCTGGGCTCTGTTGCAGGCATGGTGGTCGAGGCAGGGAGGAAATTGCAGGCCCCGGAGGGCTGTTGGGGGCTTGCTCCTGCCAGCTGTGCACAAACTCCCCCACATCCTCTGTCACCTTCCCTGTGAGGAAAACTAGTGTCATATGATGTGAACGAGCGGCAGGACTGGGGGCTCTGAGCAGAAGCAGGTGACAAGGGATGCCAGCCTCCAGCAATCTCACCCCTGCTCTGAGTTCTCAAATGAGCCAGTCTCTTGGATTAGCTATTCCAGCAGAAAAGGAGAAAATGTCCTAAAATCTGTATTGTCTCACAACTGCCCCACACTCAACACAGGTAACATGGTATAGTCTAGAAAGCCAGTGTACAAGCTTGAACAAGCACCCACACTCATCTCAGCCTCAGTTTCCCCACGTGCAGAAAAGGGAGCTAATCTCTAGGGAGATTGTACCCAAGAACTACAGCTGTAAAGTGCTTAGCACATGGCAGATACTCAAAAGGACATTCTTGGCCTTCTACTAAGGCCACCATGGTGTGCTCTGAGCTTCATCTGTATCTCTCACCAACTTGTCCATCAGAGACTTCAGCTCTAGTCTGTCCTTTTCCTGGTTCTCTGATTCCTGTTTCCTCTGGAAACCTTGTGGGATCAAACCCACCTAGCAAAGTATGCAGTGGATTCTCACCACGAATACTTTACAGATGAGGAGAGTGAGGCCCAGGACATGGCTGAGAACATGCCTAACAGGACAGAGTTTTTAAAGCAAGTCTTTGCCTCCCATTGGGTTTTCACGGCCATGAATGTCCATGATGAGTCTGAACAGAGCAATGGCTCCCATCCTGACCTAGTCTCCATCCCCTGCAAAATATCCCACAAAGTACCTTCCCTTGAACTCACCATAGCTGGTCACCAGGTCATCCTGAGGGTCAGCATTGTTATTCCCACACAGCCCATGTGTCCAGCCCAGAAACTCTGGGCTCATCTTGATGTAGACAGCTGAGGTACCATCCCAGGCCAGTGTGAAGGCTGATGGATGCCGTGCGATGATATAACCAGCCAGCTGCTGCAGCTGCACACCCCCCACCACCTGTGGCAGCTGGACCCTGAGAGCAAAGCCCAGGGCTGCAGCGTGTCTACATAACTCCCACAGGTCCTGTTCTTCACCATGAGGCCAGCTACCCCTACCCAGTGATATGAGCTCCTTATGTTCCCATCCTCCAAGTTCCCAGAATTCCTAAGAACACCAGAGGGCCTCAGGATTATTTTATCTTTGGGGGTTCTTTCAAAATCACAATGTGGTTGGCAAGGATAAATCTTGAGAGAATCAATCCACTAGCTCCTTTCTCCCATGTGGGAAGGAGAAAGACAATATCATGTGAGAAGGTTCTCATTGTACTGAACAGTGAAAGAACGGGAAGAGTGGAAAGAACAGAGATGAAGAACAGAGGGAAGCTCTGCTACGCCTGCCCCTCAGTTTCACAGCAGCCATGGGGTCTGGAGTCTGACAAGAGACTGTCAGGGGTCTGTCTGAACACCCACTTGATCGGCAGGAGAAACCTCTCAGGCCTCAGATTTGCTCTCTGCCCCAGGAAGCCTGGCCCTGAGTGGGTGGGTGGGGACCTTGGGCAGCAACTCAGGACATCAGACAGCAAAGAAGGAAAAGGCATGAGGGGGAGAGAAAGGGCTGTTCATACAGGGGCTTACTCTGAGGTCAGGTGGTCCCTAGGAATCCCAGCCCAGCATGATAACCATCATTCCAAATGACCTTCTGTCCTCAGAAAAGGATAAGTATGTGTGTTCAGAGGAACTGTATGTGAACTTAGGAGAAAGATTTCTAGGGGAAAACTCTTAGCTTTCTAGAAATTTTTACTGCATCTGATAGTTTCAGAGAACCAGGAGTCATTCATCTATCTGCCCGTACCACAGGCTAGATACACACTGGCCAGGTGCGTACTTCTGCCCATAGTGGGAAATGCTGTATCCCCCAGTTACCAGTTTCCTTCAGCTCGACCTACATTAGGGAAGTGGAAAGACATAGTTACCTCACACCTCCATGAGTGACCTCCTTGGCCAGGCGGATCTCATGTTCACCCAAAAGGAAGAGGCTGACAGACCTCAGGCAGCTGTAGTGGGCAGAGCCACACTGTGGATCATTGTGCACCTGATTTGGGGGGGAGCAAGGTATTCAGAGGGCAGTCTGCAGCAATTGCCACATCCTGAGCTTTACTCCACCAATGTGGGGTGATTTGTGACCCATGTGTGCAGAACACTTTTCCTCTATGGCTCTTCCTGGTGCCCCCTCCAACACCGCAGGAGGGGTGGAGCTCTGACTTCCTGCATTTCCAGAGGGGAACAGAAAGAAGGGATGAAAGTCACATGCACACAAGACTAGGAAATGGTAAAGATGGGATTCTGACTCAGATGTGAATGGGTGGTATTCCAGAGCCTTTCCCAGATCACTGGGGCATCTCCAAGTTCCATCAAATCAAAAGGCAAGATATACACTCACATTGCCTCACAGATGTGCATACTGAGACACACCTAGACACACCTGTCCACAGACACTGTGCACATGCTTTACACCTCACACACTCCAGGCACATAGAGACTGGCCTTGTCCTTCACACAGGCCCTCCTATGCTGCCCTTCTATATGCATCTTCTTTGGCCCCATTCAAGAACCCACACTTCAAGGGCCACAGATCCAGAGGTGGCACAGGTTTCTGGTGCTTGGGGAAAAGAATTTCAAAGGTCACCTGCCATGGGTGGAAACACTCGCCAGGAGCCAACTTTCCACTCTATTACCTTTAGAAATGCTGGACCAGCCTTGACTGAGACGGGGAATCATGAAAGCCATCCCTGTCCTAAGTTAATGTTTTTCAAGTATTGTTGCTTTTGTTCAAGTAGTATCTTACGTACTATGTGGACCAAGCTAGCTTCAGATTCACAGAGATCCACCTGCCTTAATCCCTCTGTTCTGGGATTTAAGGTATGTGCCACTATACCTAGATCAAGCATTTCTGACCACAAATCACTGAAAGAAATATCTTTATATAAACAAAAGTTCATCTACATCTTCATATTAATGAGGACTCGTGTGTGTGTGTGTGTGTGTGTGTGTGTGTGTGTGTGACCTTTTCATTCTCTCCTTTTTGACACAGAATGTAACTCACTACATTGATTATATAACTCACTCATGTGACATCTATGTAATTGTAACATGTCTGTTATGAAAATGACCCAATTACAAACAACTGTGAGATATATTAGACTGAGTCATAGGAAGTGACATTTGTCATGACATCCAGGACATGACCTTCAGTCTGTGCCTGAGGCAGAAGGATCACAGCCAGCCAGGAGAGGGGTGACTCTGAGTGGGTACTAGGAATTCCCTAATCCTATCCCTGCCTTGGCAACACAGAGCCAACTATGGTGCCTTCATCAGAAATGTCTGTCAGATCTGCTGAAAGAGAAGTCTCAGTCTCACAGGCATTCAAGTGTCTGACAAGCTTTGACCAACACTTATCTAGGTTCAGAGAACAAGCTCAAAAGACCTGGTGTGGCCCAGAGAGGTCCCATATGGGAAAGGAGACCCACCAGGAAAACATTGCTGTAAGACAAATCCAAGAGGAGGGGTGAGGGTCGAGGGCTTTTATCCAGAGTGTGTCCTCTGCCGCTTGGGATGTCAGGAGACATAGGAAGGTTCTCAGAGGAAGGAAGTAAAGTGTACATGGGTCACCCAAGAGTCCCATAATCCTCTCCAAGGCAACATATTCTTCTTTATCATGGGTATTCCTCTGTCTAGAATGTGTTGTTACTCCAGCCCCCATTTCTCTTGGCTACCTCCAATGAGTCTCCCTTTCTATCTCAATAAATGTCACTCTATAAGAAACCTTCTGTCATCCCATCCTTCACAATAGTCCAGATCAGGTGTCCAGGACACTGCTTTTTAGGCCTTGACACTTTGCTACTGCAGCTCCAAGATACACTTGAAATAATGCATGTCATTTGTGGTGGTTTCTCTATTAAGGTCCTTGAGGACAAAGACCATGTCTGTCTTTCTGTCCTAGGGCACTCCACCATGAAACTCCATACTCAGAAAAAGGGTACAGTGTTCACCATGAATGCTTGACTAAATGAACAACTGTCAAAGGCAGCCAGGGGCAAGTGGGTGAGCAGGGACTTAGAGACTGTGGCTCCTTCTGGACATGTAGTCCCAGGAGCCAGGGACAGAGAAAAGGGACAGTCTCAGTCTTTGCCAGCTCCCAGTGCATGGACAAAAGAAAGGAGGCCTCACCTGGATGGAAAAGCTCTGACCCTCAGGTTCATGGTGTCCCACCAGCATGTAGCTGCCCTTTCCAGAGAGGTAGTAGTACAGACCATCAAACGTCTCCATATGGTACTGACCCCAGGACCGGCAGATGCTGTCCCGCTCAGGACCAGCATTATACACTGCAACAGAGCAAAGTGAATCTAGATCTGTATGTGCTGGAGGCTAGTGGGTTCCCTAGGCTCAATACCACTCTCAGATCCTGGACCTACAACTTCTCTGAACCCATGATCCCTCATGGGGCTGGAGAGATCAGACCTACCCAGCTGACAACGAGGTCCAGTGGCATTGAAGCGTCTGCAGTCACAGAAAGCTGGGTGCACACACTCACCTCCATTGAAGCAGGAGAACAAGTCTGTAAGAGTGACATTGCACAGTGGTCCCTACTGCCCCAGACCAGCAGAACAAAGACACATACCTTCTCCCAGCAGACATCAGGGAAGTGACACTCTTGCCCCAGCCAGCCAGCCTGATGGGAGCCACAGGGGGTATATGAGACCACCACAGCACAGTCTATTTTCTAATGGAATTTCAGAGTGCAGTCTTAGAACTTCAGCCTTCTGTATGCATGAAGGGCCACTTGATCTGGGACTTCAGTTCCTAAGCTAAGCTCCTAGCTAGCAGGCAAGACAGCAAAACAGAGAATATGAAGGCTTTGTGGGGAGCAAGGGAGAAACTGCCAGGAGATCCTTGTGCATTCACTGTTCAAGGAGAAGAGGCCTAAGTATGATTCGGGATGAATGTGAGAAAATAGAAGAGAGAATGACCACAGATGAGGAAGGAGACTGGGTGTGATGAGGGAAGGAGTCACAAACAGGACATGAGACTCTGATGACCGCGGCATAGACACAGAACATATGACTAGATACAAGGAGGTGAGAAGGCCTTAGATATTGGAGAGCTGAAGAGATAGACCACAGGAATTAACATATTGAAGAACCATCCCACAGGAAGTAGGAAGCAAGACAAGAAAGAGTGTAAGGTGGGGTAAGGGGGCCAGCCACCACAGAGGCAGCAATCTAATGAGTCAGAGAGTGTGAGCAGGAGCCAGGCCACTGGAGTGTGAGCAGAACATGGAGAGGCCCTGTAGGTCAAGCTAGGGGAGACAGGATGAGACTCCAAGCACAGAAAGGGGCTCCCCAGTGGTCCCTTCCAGACTCTCCCTGGCACAGCCACCAGAAGAGCACAACTTACAAGATGGTGCACACTTGGCCCGGTGAAGTCGCCTCTCCCACAAAGACATGGCTGCTGCACCCAGAGCTTCAGCTTCCTTTTAGGAGCAGAGAATAATCAGTTCTGAGCACCGTGGTCCTGGGCTCCTGTGTCTTCTTTCTCAGCATCTAAACATGCCCAAGATGAAGCCCAGCTTCCAGCAGAAGGCTCCGAACAAAAGGAATATTCAGAAGCCTGGACCAGCCAAGCCCCCTCCCCTCCACACACCACCTGCCAAGTCCTTGACCTGTCCTTTGTCAGTTCTCCATGTTCTTGCTCCACTTTGGCCCCTGACTCCTGGGATCTCCCACAAGTTCTTACATAGCCCCAGGATTCGGGCACCTCACCTTACTAGCAGTCTTCAGGGTCTGTGAGGAAATAGATGGCATCTGCTTCCCATGGTCCCAGGACAGCTTCTAATTAAGCATAGCCTTTGTAAATACAGCCATCATGCCAGCTCAGAAGCAGCTTCTAAGCCCTCACTATGATTTACAAAAAGGTAACTTGAACTCCTGACACCCCTGCCTCCACTACCAAGTGTTGGAATTATGGGTGTGTATCACTAACCCTGGATTGGAGAATTCTTTAGATACTGTCCAAGTAATTAGTCTTCAAGACCAACCAGGTTTGCATTCATTTTTATGTCATAGACTCCTTTAAGAATCTGAGGCCATGGTGGCACTGTCTCATAAAATTGTGTAAATACATAAAATGTAAGCTATCAAAGGAAACCAACTACATTATAATGTAAACAAAAAAGGTTTTGTTTACATGTGCTCAGGTAAAATTGTATAACTTTAAGAGTAGTAAACATAAATGCCATCTGCTGATGTAGGAGATGCCTGTGGCTTCCATCAGTAATTGGCACAGCTAATACTCTTTTGGTTACAGTAGCAATAATCTAAAGTATACTAAACCTCACTTGGCTCTGAAATAACAGTATCTTTTTCCTCGGTCTGGTTCATAGCCTCCAAGTTACACTTCTAGTCCTCTGCAGAGGCAGGTAGATCTCTGTGATTTCAAGGTTAGCCTGGTCTACATAGCAAGTTCTAGGCCAGCCACAAAGCAAGACCTTGTCTCAAAAAAGAAAAGAGAGAGAGAGAGAGAGAGAGAGAGAGAGAGAGAGAGAGAGAGAGAGAGAGAAGTAGAAAAGAAAAGAAAGAAATTTTGCTTGGACACTAGCCTAGGACCCATCCCCACTTTCTTAGACCAGGCATCTGTCTAGAAATCCTCAAAGTACCCATGATACATGAGCCTCAGTTCCCCAGTGAGCCCACTGTTAGTCCTTCTAATACTGGAGTAATGGGAACTATCTGCTGGTGTCACCCCGACTGGAAGCTCAGAACCTGTGTTGGTTAGTTTTATGTCAGCACCACACAAGCAGGAGGCATTTGGGAAGAGAGGAGAAAATGCTCCCATAAGACGTGCCTGTAGCCAGTCTGTGAGGGAATTTCTGGCTTTTGCTCCCTAACCAGCCTTTCCTTGCAGCCCCCAGCAGGTGGCCCAGTTTTTGTCTAGCTCTCAGAGTTACCTTCATGGGGCTGCACAAGGTTTGGAGGGGGCCTGAGGTAGGATTTCAATTTCATGAGCCAGACAGGGAAGAGAACAAGAACTCTCTTAAACCCTCACCTGCCTACTGTCCTCTGGGGTGGAGGGAACTGAGCTGTCTCCCAAGAGGGCCTTGGAGCCACCTCTCATTAAAAAAAAAAAAAAATTACTAGAAACCCAAGGGACTAGGAAAACAGAAACAGACAGACTCACAAATTCGAAGTCAGATTCCAGGAGTGTTTGCTCTTCACTGAATAATCCCCAAGAAAGAGCTTTGATTACCTAAGGCCCAGGACACCCCACCCCACCTCTGCATCTCTTACCTGGCCTTCCATCACTGTCGTGACATCTTCTGCCAGGGACACCTCCTGGTAGCTGGAGATGAGAAATGAGCTTGTCATAGGTGGCAAGTTAGGAGCAGACATGCTTCACTCACCCCAAAGCCCAACCCTCCCAATATATCAGCCCCTGGAATCATTTGTGCTGAGAATAAGATGGTGAGGTGAGGCAGTGGATATGAAGACTCACCTGGGCTCAGGAGAAGGCTCCTGAGGCAGCTCTGCTGTGGCTTCCCATGTCAGTGCTGATGCTGAGAAGGGACGACAGTCTCCACTCCAGGCAGGCCCCCTTCGCAGGGCCTCCCTTGTATTCTCCCACTGGCTAGGACACCTGACCCCCGGAACCCAGCATTGCCTGTGCCCCACCCCAGGTTTCTCAAGTCCTTCTCCGACTCCCTGAACTCTTCGGAGAAGGTGTCTCTCTTTCCTTCCACTCCTTGGGCCTTAGTTCTCTCTAGCTCTCCACCTTGGGTCTCTTCTCAGCTGAGAACCAGGCATGGTGGTCTCAATATCTGCCTCCCGCTCAAGAGTCTTTGCCCTTCACACCATCTCTTTCTCTCCAACCTGCTCAAAGCTGTTCCCCTAAACTTTCCCCAGCCCCAGACTCCCCCATTTCACACCCCCTTCTCACCCTGATGCTGCACCCTGACCAAACAGAAGCAAGAGAGAAGCAAGTATAGTCTGGTAGAGCGGACTCCCATCGGGGTGCCAGGCGACTGGAGAGCCAGGGCTCTGCTCCTAGATGCTCACACCTCCGCAAAAGCTGCTCAAGCCCTCAGCTCCCTCAGGCCCTCCTCCCCAGGGTAAAGTAACTGGACTGCCCAGCTCATTACCATAAGGCCAAACTGTAGCCCCGCCTCTGTCCTTCAATGCCACTCTACCCCTCCCCAAGGAAGTCCCCTGGGGAGCAAGGAGGCAGCCTGCACAGACTCCAATTCTAAGGTCTCTCACCTGGGTCCTAGAAGTCCCTTCCTCCAGAGAACAGAAATTCTGGTTCAGTCTGGAGCTACCTACCCTCTCTCCTTTCACAGAAGATGACTTTGAGACCTGGGACATGGCATTCAGCAGTCAGAGGCAGAGACAGGGCTCAGGCTTACAGAGTCCTAGTCTATACTTCCATGGTTCTCCACTCTGGCTTCCATCTGGGCCCCCAAGTCACCATCCTATCTCTGTAAGGGCTCAGATAGGGGAGGCCATACCTTACTCCTCAGAATGCTGGCTCAGGAAATATTGTGTGACCAAAGGGCTTTGTTGTCCCCATCAAGGCCAGAGTGATGATGACAAGTCTGGATTTATGAATAAGAGGCATTTTGTGCCCAGGAAGAACTGGCCCACACAGACCCTGAGTAGAGGTATAATTTGGGACACATACATTCATTTAGCAGGTTTGTTGAGTCTGTTTTGTTCCACTTACTGTTCCAGACATATGGTGGGTAAGCTGGTCTCTGAAGACACTGGCTGGGAGTTAACTGGAGAGTCCCACAGAGCACAGGGTGGTCTCAGAGCAGGACATCTATGGAGAGAGAATCAGGACCAAGTGCCACACTAAAAACCAAGTTGAAAATAGCTTTTAAAAGACGCCTATGGTCACCAGGAAGAAAAGGGCCAGGTGGCTGTGGGCTGCATTCTTCTGGGTAAGGACATTATTTGTTTTGAGTTCTAAATTGAAACCACCAGCCACGTGACATACTTAAGAAATGCAGAAGAGGCTGGAGAAATGGCTGTGGTTAAGAGTACTGCTGCTCCTGTAGAGGACTGGGGTTCAGTTCCCAGCACCCACATGGAGTACACCTGTCCATAATTCTAGTTCCAGGAGCCTTCTTAGCGGACACCAGGCACACACAGTGTACACACTTATATGCAAGCAAAACACTCATACACAATAAATAAAAAAATACAAACTTTCAAAAAGAAAGAGAGAGGGAGGGAAAGAGGGAGAAGGAGAGAGAGAGAGAGAGAGAGAGAGAGAGAGAGAGAGAGAGAGAGAGAGAGAGAGAGGCAAAGAATCAAAGTTGCAAACAGAAAGAGGACTGTATCTTTTTTAAAGATTTATTTATTTATTATGTATATAGTATACAAAAGAGGGCACCAGATGTCGTCATAGATGGCTGTGAGCCACCATGTGGTTGCTGGAAATTGAACTCAGGACCTCTGGAAGAATAATCAGTGCTCTTGACCTCTGAGCCATCTCTCCAGCTCCCAGAGGACTATATCTTATGTGATCTTTTCTGGACCACTAAATGCCTCAGATGTCTACCTGACTTACCCAGTAAATAGCAAAAAAGACCTTAGTTTACATTAACTGTCAGCTTGACACAACCTGGCATCGTCTGACAGAAAGCCACCTTGACTGAGGGGTTGCCTGGGTCATATTGGCCTGTGGGCTCGTCTATGGGGATTGTCTTGATTATTATTGAAGCAGAAGAGCCCAGCCCACTGTGGGTACCACCATCCCAGACAAGTGGTCCTGAGCTTTATTATCAAGCCTAGTTAAGCATGAACATGCCAGGCACCTCCTCTGTTAAAGTCAGCACAAGGTCCATAGACCCCACCACACACCAGTGGATGTGTGTGCTGTGAGTCAGTGACTGTGGTTGTTCCCCACACTGGCAGGCCCCCCGTGGAACACAGTAAGACCTCTGAAGTTTTTGTACCGGGAAGGTGAGTGGAAGAGGTCTGGGTGAAACCTAGTAGGTGAGATGTGTACAGAGTGAGGGGTGGAAGTGGGGATGGAGAGGTGGGCTGGGGAGGCAAAGGTTTCTGCCTGTGATTCTACCTACATGAAAAATCTCTGAATTTCTATGCCAATGGCACCACAAAAAGTTCCAAATCTCAGCTGGATACGCTGTGCCAGGTTTGTGATAGCACCGCTTGGGAGGCAGAGGCAAAATTAGGACTTCAGGGCCAACCTCCTAGGCTGTATACTGAATCCAAGGCCTGCCTGAGCTACATGAGAACTTTCAAAAAGAAAAAGAAGTTCTGAATTACTCCCCACCCCCTTTGCCCAGCGTCTCCTTTCCTCGGTCTTCTCCCTTAACCGTGTGTATGTGGGCACTCCAAAAAACCCAGCAGCCTCACTACCAAGGCACCCCTAGCACATCCACACACAGGAGCCCCTTTCCTTTCAGGGCCCCAGGTGACCCCGCCTCCAGGCTGTTCTTTCTCCTCCCAGCCCCGCCCCTGCTTCCCCCAGGCCCCGCCCCTAGCCCCGAGGAAGGCAGGTCCTCCGTCCGGTGGCTGACCCACCCGAGCGCCGCACAGGGCACCCTAAGGAGCGGATTGAGTTGCCACACACCTGGATTAGCCTCAGCCATGGACCGGAAGGTGGCCCGGGAATTCCGACACAAGGTCAGAGCTGAGAGTTGCCCTGCGCGCTGGGGGCTACGGAGTCCCTGGTCGGGTGGGTGAGAGATGGACAAGAACCCTCTCTTTTGTATTTGGGTCTGGGCAGGCTTGGAATTCTGAAGGTTGGGGAGGGTCCCCATCAAAATCAGGAGGAAACACTATATAGGAGTCTTGCTGTAAGGGCTTACTAAACTACCCCCTCCAGAAAATACAGGCTCTCCTTTGCCCTCCAGGGTCTAGTAACTGGACAGAGAACCCAGCTAACGGGCAAGACTTTTTCTTACTGGTGTCCTCAGTCCAGGAGTCTGTTGGACTCCAGCAAGTGTCTGGGCCAGGCAAGGGAGGGAGAAGGAAGAACCTTTCTTTGCCCTTTGCCCTCTGGAGTAACCGGGAGCCCCCTGCACTCAGACATTTCTGAGGGGCAGTTGTAAAACAGTACAGTCATGCTTCAGGGGCCTGAGGGTATGAAGAGCCTGGCTTTGGTCTGGCAGACCTCTCTAGTAGAATCCCACTTATCTGGGTTTGTCCCAGTGAGGGGCCACACTGATTCTTAAAGTCCTCCAAGACCTTTACAGGAACTTCCTCAAGTGTTTCCCAGATGTTTCCCAGGATCTGTGGAGGCCACAGAAGGCCACTGAGAGGCAGGAACCCAGATAGGGGTAGAGCCAATGTCAATAGCTCCTCACAGGCTCTGCCCAAGGAGTAAAGATCTGCATACCGTGAGGCTTGATACAAAGCTGAACCGCTTCCCATTCTGAGGAATAGAGTGCTCCCTTCTTCCCACATAGAGGCCCAGAGATGCCCAGAAACCAGACACTGTGGGACCACAGAGGTTGCAGGCCAAGAGTTTAGGCCCAACAGCAGGGATCAACCAATCATTCACTTAAAACATGTGTGTCCTTTTTTGTGTCTCTCTTGTGGCTTGGAGTATGAGTGGAAGGCAGGCCTTGGACACAGAGCACTGGGGTCAGGCTTGGTATCCCCCGGATGAGAAATGGCTGAAGATTGAGTGAATGGGGAGCTGGTGAGCGTCAAGGGAACCATTTGTGCTCAGCACTGCATTGTGAGCCCAGGAATGTATGGGGAGACATTTCAGCTACAGTTAACATTTGCTGAGTGTAGGTTTCAGACAGCCCACTTTAAAGGTTTCCGTCCTGTCTGAGCTTGAATTTCTTTCCTGGCCTCGGACAGGAGTAACTTCAGTTCTCTATCTTGCAGTGTTGGTAACTGCACTTTACTTCTTTTGAGAGAATCACCCCCAGGGTCCCTGATGTCTGACTAGACTCCACATTCACCCCTGTTCCCTTTTCCTGGTTCTAGAGGGCCTCTGGCCTCTGAATTTCCCTGTCCTGGCTCCTCCTCTGAGTCATTACCTATTAATGTTCCCAAGTCACAGGCAGGGCAGGTATCTTTGTGAACAAGGCCTGGGCTGGACTTTGTGCCTTTCTGACTCAGATATAGCACCAGCCTTCCCCTACCAGGATGAGGAATCATCTGGAAATTGAAAGGAGACATTTGGTTGAGATGCAGAGTGGGATTTACAGTTTGTCACATTGCTTGTTCTATAGACCTCCTTCCTGAGTGTTCTGGGAAAATTCACCCTAAACAGAAGTTTGCAATCTAAGTCTTTAGTTGCTAGAGGTAATGTTTAAGGTAATGTATTGTCATGCATGACGCTGGGTGGCCTAGAAGTTACTTGTCCTGTCTGTGACTCGAGTCTCAAATCTGTGAATTGGGTATATGGTTTAATAACATTACCATGACTTACATGTATGTAGGAGGCTTATGTAAATTGGGCCTTGGGGAATCCCAAGACTGGGTCCAGTCTCAGCCCTGCCATGCACTAACACAGAGACTTAGGGCATGCCATCCCCTCTCTGAGCTTGTTTTCTTCTTTGTGAGGGGCCTGTGCGGTGCCTACGTGAGACAGGATTAGGTGGGAATTTGAATGTAGGATGTGCCAGTCCCCACCAAAGTTTGCATGTGTTTCTGTAAAGGTTCACTCCAGTTGTTGCTCCTGCAGCCTTGCCTGGCTCTAGTTCAAAAGCACTAACTGCTCTTCCCATAGGAGGGAATGGCCTCTGGTTGGGAAGAGCCAGGCGAGGGTGGTCAGGTCTCTCCCTGGAGGAGTGGAGCACCAGCTTTTCAAAGCAACTTCATTGTTCCTAGCAGCAGCACAGTTGCTGAAACCTGGTTACTCATTTGCTTGAAAAATGTTTATTGCCTCTCCAGCAATCACACATTTATGAGCAGCACTGGTGTACCCTGCCCCAGGCCCAGCAACCAGAGGCCAGTCAAGCAAGGGAGGGGTGGGATGAATGAGGCCAGAAGAGCCCCTCCCTTCTGGGTTTGCTATTCATTCATGCATGCATGCATGCATGTGAGCAATAAACAGTCTCTGGCCTCCTAAATGCCAAGAAGAGTTCTAAGCACTGAGGAACAGAACACAGCCCTGACCTCATCAGGAGCACACCCTAGTGAGGAAGACAATTACCAAGGAAACTAACAGTATCTTATGAGATGCTGTGACCAATGCTGGGGGAAAAGTAACTCCATGAGGCGGGTAGAAACCAGCAGGTGATATGTTGTATACAGCCACCAGGAAGGCTTCTCTAAGGGGGTGACATTTGAACCTGGGAAAAGGGGGGAGGCGACAAGTGGCCGTGAAAAGGGACGCTTCTGCCTGCTGTGCTGTATAACAGCGGACAGAACTTAGACAGGAACTGCTTAGTGGAGCATGGTGGGAGCAGGTGAGGTCACAGGGTTCAGAGAAGCAAGCTAGGTGAGAGTAGTTTACATGTAAATACGGTTGGCCTGTGGCTCCCAGGTGAAAAGAGGATTTCACTGAGTAGCATTTGGGGCAGTGTCTATTGAGGTTAGAAGCGGAGGCTTTACTTGTGGGCTGGTCTGAAGGGGATAAGACAGTACTACCTGCTATGAGGGGCAGGGTGGAGGGGACAGAGAAAACCTGAGTCCCTTTGGGATGTCTGAAATTTGAGGCACCCTGTAACTATGTCTGCTGGAAAGGACTATGGGAACCTGGAGGTAAGGGTTCTGGAGTTCTTGGGGCAAGTGTGGCGTTTAAAGCCTTGGGTTAATGTGGTCACCCATAAGAGTAAAGATGGGGAGAAGACCCAGAGTATCACCAGGGGCCCAGATGAGACAAAGGAACACCAGGTCATGTAGGAGAACTAGATGCAATTGCAGCCACATCCCAGCTGAGCCACATCCCAGCCTTCTTTGATTTTGTTTTGAAAAAGCTCTTATGTAGCCTGAGCAGGCTGGCCTCAAGCTCTCTATGTATTGGAGGACTGACCTTGAACTTTTTTGTTTTTGTTTCTCTGTGTAACAGTCCTGGCTGTCCCGGAACTCACTATGTAGAACAGGCTGGCCTCAAACTCACAGAGATCCACCTGCCTCTGCCTCCTTAGTGCTGGGATTGAAGGTACGTGACAGCACCACCCTTCCCACCTAGAACTTCTAATCCTCCTTTTTCTACCTCCCAGTTACAAGGGCTATTGACTTACACCAGGAGGCCAGGACCTTGATAACTTGCCTAGGTTGACCTTGAACTCTCTCTAGCCCAGGTAGGACTTGAATTTTCAGTGTTCCTGCCTCAGTCTCTTAAGTATCTGGGACTATATTACTGTACCACTAG
Organism: Sigmodon hispidus; assembly: GCA_004025045.1. Classification (NCBI taxonomy): domain Eukaryota; kingdom Metazoa; phylum Chordata; class Mammalia; order Rodentia; family Cricetidae; genus Sigmodon; species Sigmodon hispidus. Next base: position 53,119 of record PVIH01005035.1, read on the forward strand.
GCCCAGCTGAGACTCCAGAAAAGATGAAGGTCATGTCTTCGACCTCTGTGGTGCAGGCCTCACAGGAATATTTCCACCTCAGACTCATCTAGTTGTATACATTAGATGTAAACGACTTTTCACATGTCAACCACACTTCAATAAAGTGTTGTTTTTGTTTTTTAAGATGGAAGATGTTCCCTTTGATTTTAAATTTCTACTTGCCACAACCTGAAATCACCTGGAAAGAGAGACTCAGTTGAGGAATTGAGTGGGTTGGACTGGCTTGTCTTGTCTGTTTTGGTTGCTGAGAAGGCAGACATGCCCATTGTGGGTGGCACCATTCCCTGGGTAAGCGGTTCTGAAGGGTGTGAGAGAGTGAAGACACCAGATGAGCATAGGAGAGCTTGCAGCAGGACACGTTTATTGTCCCTGCCTTTGCCGTGGATGGATCTGAGCAGCTGTTTTGAATTCCAGCCTTGACTCCCACCAGGGATGGACTGGAGCCTGGAAGTGGGAGCCAGATTAACCCTTTCTCCATCTAATGACTTTTGGTCATTAGAGTGTTTTCAACACAGCACAGACATGGAATTAGAAGAGAAGATATAAAACAAGGGTCAGGTAAAGCTAAAGTACCTGACTGTGTGGAAGGAAATCTGGGCCTCAACCTCGATGGACTGCGAATCCCTGGCAGCTGCTAAGGATGCAGACCGTTGATCTGCTCATCCTTACTGGGTTCTACTTAGTAAACACACGTGACTGCCGCCTGCTTCTCTAGAGACTGCCCTGAGCTCTTCCTGTATTAACTCACTGAATTCATGTGGAAAGCAATTACTCTCAAAGATGAAACTGAGGCAGGGAGCGATGCAAATACAGTCCAGGAGGGCTTTGCTGCCCCCCCCTCCTTACATTTCATTTTCTGCTGCTCACACAGGTGTGGAGGAGACAAGTGAATAACAACAGAAAATACAGTCAGACTTGAGGTACCTGAGGCAGAGGTGAGACAAAGAAAGCCTAGGAGCTGATGAAAGGTGCAGCCATGAAGAAGTGATGCTGGAGGCACGTGTTCAGGGTCCATGTGCCATCTCTGGAAATGCTAAATTCACAGCAGCCAGAGCCACAGCAGGAAACAAGCAGCTGCTCCCTAGATGAGCTCATCCCTGGCCTTGAGGAAGGGCAGGTATACCCAAACAGCTTGGACAGGCAGCAAGAAGCCATCAGGAACCAAGGACACTCTTCCTCTCTCCTCAGGTAGCTGGTGCCCTTCTTGTGTGTTCCACCAGCTGAACACAACCAGGGGGCAGGGGAGGCCTTGCAAAGCCTCTAGGATAAGGACTGGGAGGTGTATGGGTGAGGCACAGAATGGGAAAGGCAGGACATTGTAGCTGGAAACCACACCAAGCCTGTTTAACCTCCATAGCAGCCCAAGGAACAAGCAGAGTACAGCGTGAATTATGTAATTGATGCTCACCACCTTTCTGTCTTCCTGGGAGATTCACTCATGGAGGCAAAGGGCCTGAGCACAGGGAGGGGAGCTCAGAACACAGTACTGGCCACAAATCAGTGGGAGAGCATTAGTACTGGGTAGACATGGGGGTGATGGTGTGATAGAGACCCCTGACAACTCCTGAACACAGTGGGCTCCATTGGGGGTTCTGCTCCCATGGCAACTAGGAATCTAGGGAAGGAAAAGCTTACTAAACTTAGTTAAAGAAGATGGCACTTTGCACACAGTAGGTACTCAGTAAGTGCGTATTGGAAAAGTGTTATTCACCTTGACCTAGAGGTGTGGTCTTTAGGTCTTGAGGACCCATGTACGGGGAGTGGGAAGGCCCGTCTAGGACAGGGTGCACACTGTCCCTCTGCTCTGTTTGTTCTCTAGTGCTCTTAGAGGGAGGATCTGATGCATGGGGCTAAAAAGATCTGTAGCCTGTGGTTGTTGGCAGGTAAGCTTATCAGTGAGCAGAGTGCAGCCAGGATGAAGGCCTGGGGGGGGGTGGCTGTAGGCTGGACCTCTAGGAAACTCTAGAGGAGGTGGTTTAGTCTGCACCTTTCAAGAATACAGGATCCCATGGGAAGAGTCAGAGCTGCCAGGCTGATTCTGGGACCAGCTCTTCTGTGAGGAGGGAGATAGGAGATGGTAACCCAAAACTGCAGGAGGGAAGGAAGACTCCAGACTTGAGTAGATGGAGTTCACCCATTCAGCTCACCCCAGGAGTGTGCATCTGTGTGCATGTCATGTCCACTGGAGACCACAGGGAAACAAATCACAGACAGGAGGCAAGAAATAAAGTGTTAAGACCTACTATGTGCTGGGCACTTTTTATGTGCCTACAATTAGACAGTGCCCCAGAGCAGGGTCTTCTAAAGCTCATTTATGGACTGGTGTTCAGGAGAATTGCAGAAGGGGCATTGCTGTCTAATTAAAAAGCAAACAAATATATATGTGTGTGTGTGTGTGTATATATATATATATGTATATATATATATATGTATTGTTCTGCCCAGTCTCAGCGACCCCCAGAAAAATCCCCAGAGTCACATCGACTCTCTGAATGCAAATGCAAGGTTTACTGAAGCTGTGGGGAACTGTGCTAGATGGGCTACCCTAAAGCAAGACTTTTAAAAGCAAAGACCAAAGACCATAGAAATGTCGTTATCAGGCTGGGGAGTGAGAGGCCCAGAGAAAGTTTCTTTACTCTCGCTGTCAGGTGGGCAGCTGCTGGCTGATTGGTTGGTTGTCTTAGGATGGGGAGAAGATGCTTCACAGCTGGGCCGGAATGCTCTCTGATTACCCAGGACCTTGAGCACTTGATCTTGGGTGCTTAGCCTTGGGAGTTTAGAAACTCAGGATGGGGGACTAGAAACTTCTCGGCTCCAAAAATAGCTCCAGGCCTCAAGGTGGAGGGACTTTAGTTTCCACATTATATATATATATATATATATATATATATATATATATATATATATATATATGGGGTGCTGGGTTCTCTCTAACTCACAGAGATCCTCCTGCCTCTGCCTCCAATTGTGCTCAGATTAAAGGCGTGTGCCACCACCACCTGGCTAAAAACCATATTTTTAAAGAGTAGTTTGAGTGATGGTGGCATTGTTACCACACAGCCAGATTCCAGAGACTTCCTTATTTCTGTTCTCTTTCTTGTGTGCCCTTGAAAGTCTTAGTACCAGATGTGAGAGTGTTTTCATTTCTGGACTAGAGACGGTCTGTGTGGGACCCCCTGCTGTTTGCCTTCTCATTCCTACCTCAAGAGCAGCAGCACTAAGTGGAGCTGCCTCCCTGGTTCCTCGATATACTGGTGATTCTAAAAGGATGTGTTAGAAATTATAAGAGAGGCTGGGGCAGCAGGGTGGTGGTACATGCCTTTGATTCCAGCACTCAGGAGGCAGAGGCAGGCAGATCTCTGTGAGTTCAAGGCTAGCCTAGCTACACAATGAATTCCTGGACAGCCAGGGCTGTTACACAGAGAAAGCCTGTCTCAAAACACACACAACAACAACAACAACAACAACAAAACCAAAACAACAACATTAACGAAGAACAAAGCTTGGGGGAGGGGCACGCTACAGAAGTGGACAGTCTGGGCAGGGTTGGTATAAGCTTACTGGAGAGGTAGAGCTGGGCCTGCAGGGTGCCTCAGCAGTGGACTAATAGGGTATGACTTGTGAGTGAGGGCTCTGAATGCAGCAGTTAGCGTCTAATTGTTCACAGGGCCTGGGGCCCCAAGAGCAGGCTGTTTTCTAGGACAACCATCTCCAGTTGTCTGTGCTTGGCTGTAGGGAGGCAGAAAAATAGAACCCTGAATGCTAAATTGTCAAGTCCTCTTTTTTCCCACGCTGACCTTCTAGTCTCCAGTCTATGCACATTGTGTCATCCATAAGGACAATCAATACCTTGCTGCTTAAACCTAAGCATGCAGCAGATCAAGTCCAAGACTTCTGCCCATGTCCCTCTCCTGCCCTTTTCCTGCTGTCCTCACCCCAGGCTAGAATTATTCTAGCTGCCTCCTCTAACTCAGTAGACAAGTCTGTTAGGCTTCCCCTAAAGAGCAGAACCACTGAGATTCAAAGGGTCACTTAAAAGACCGTCTGTTTTCTTCCTTCTTATGGAAGAGGTAGGGGTGTGTATGTGGGGGGAGCATCCTGGGTTTCACCTAGAGTCTCATGTACACCTGGCAAGCACTTTACCACTGAGCCCAGCCACACGTCCCCAAGCTTCAATAACAGTGAAGACTCAGGTGTGGTGGTGCATGCCTTTAGTACCAGCAAAGGCAGACAGATTTCTGAGTTTGAGGCTAACCCGATTTATATATTAAGTTTCAGTCCAGCCAGGGCTACATAGTGAAAACTTGTCTCAACAATAAACAAAATTAAAAAAACAAAACAAAACAGTAGAGAGGTGAAAATTAAGATGTCTCTAAAGCAGAGGGTTGGATATTCAGTTGGATGAAGAGGACTTGGATGCTCTTTGCCCTGGAAGACCTGAGCCCTACTAGATCTGGGTTCAAATCTCAGATCTGCTTGTTAACTGTGGCCTTGAGTCACTACTGATACTCCCTGTATAATGGTGTGAGAACACGGGTCTTACAGAGCTGATACTTTGACCAAATGTCACCATAGAAACTTCTGGGAGCTTCCAAGAGTCATTTCCCTTCCTTTTCTGTGTCCATGGCTCTTCTTCCTGAAGGCTGTGGATGGACTAAGAAAAAGGGACTGTGGATAAATTCAAGGTTTATTTATTGAGTGTTTAATCTGCATTAGTCATGAGGAATGCAGACCAAAGTGGACTACATAGATAAATCCCAAAAATTTACAAACCTAAGTTTGTATTTATTGCATTATTACATTTATTACAAATTACTAATAAATGATTAGTAATGTCCCAGTAGAACTGAAATATTTCCCGGAGTGCAAGTGGGCTGGTTAGTAGCTGAGAAAGAAGCCAGTCATGAGGGTGAAGTGGAGAGGAGGGGACTGAGCATATGCCTGGGCCTGGGGTGGTGGTGGTGGGGTATCTGGCTTATATAAGAAGCTAAAAGAAGACCCACATTGTCAGGAAGAGTCACAGGCTAGAGTCTTGTGTGTTCTTGTGTGTTAGTCAGGCCCTCCAACACTGAGGTACATCTTTACCCCCCGGCTTTGATTTTATGCACCAAGAAGTTATGAATCACTCAAGTGATAGAATCTTATATATGAAGACTTTTCTGGGCCTGTCCTAGAGGATTCATCATATCTGATGCCTCTTCCATATCTCCTGTCTGCTGGAAGCTCTCTGCAGTAAGGAAGGGCAATGCATCTAGGGAGCTTGGAGAGTCTCTGTCACACACTCTTTGAGCCCTTGGAGCACAGCCTTCCGGGTTCCTCCTGTCCTCAGCCAAATGCTCATGTATATATAAGAGGAAGGGACTTACAGACAGAAACTGGGGATCTACATTTCCTGCTCAGGGCTGGGCCTTGGGGTACTCTCTACACTGGCACAGACTTTCAGGGTCTCCCAGAGTCCTTGAGGCACATGTAGAGAGGGCACGGTTGCCCAGGTCCTACTCTAAGCTCCAAGCAGGCAGGAGAGCACAGGATTTGCAGCAATATCTATGAAGGGCAGTGACAGGACCACAGTTCTAGCTAGCCCTGGAGACCAGAGGGTAGGAGGTCCCAATGTCTCCTCCAGCACCTCCTTCAACCTGCTGCTTAGTCTTGGGCTAAAGAGAAAGCCAAGGTGCAGCCCCTGAAGATTGAAGTACAGAATTTGGGGCTCTTGGATCCCCAGCTCTATAGTGATGGAGGTGTTAATGAAACAGCTCCTGAACTCATGACCTCCAAGGCCCAGCTATTGACGTCAGCAAAAGCTGGAATGATGTAACCTAATCCTCCCCTGGGGGGGGGGACATTCAGGATGGAGGAGAGGCCAGGAGTCTGACAAGTGGACAAAACTCAAGGCCAGGCCAGGCCAGAGCAAAGTGCCCCAACATAGGCAGCACCGAGGAATGTGGTGGTAGGGTGTTTCTGGTGGATAGGATGTGTTATCTGAGTGAGTGGCCCAAATCCTTTCTCAAAGCGTTTATCCGCCACTACAGCCACCATCAGGTGAGAGTGTGGGCTTCTTCCCAGCACAGGTGTTATTGCCGTGAGTGTAGCAGCAGTAACGTGAGAGTGTGTCATTGCTGAATGGGGGTCATATGTGCACATATGTTTTCGACCTTTTTTGTGCGTCTGTCATGTTGCCTGGGGATAAGATGTTTTTGGGCTATTCCGGGAAGTCCTATACAGGTTTGATAAGCCAAGCAATTTGGTTCCTGGTTTTCTTCTTCTCCATCCTTAGCCTTAGGAACTGCTGTGGGCATGCTGGGTGCTCTTGGGTCCTGAAGCTATAATTCTACTTTTTGGACTTTCAGGTGGATTTTCTAATTGAAAATGATGCCGAGAAAGACTATCTTTATGATGTGCTGCGTATGTACCACCAGTAAGTATGTGTAGCCAAGCCCAGGGAGGCCATCTCTGTCCCAGGAGTCTGAATGGGTGATGTCCTAAAACAGCACGTGCTTCATGCTCCTGGGAACCTATGTGTATGCTGCTTACTTGCCCGCAGCAGCTTCAGTATCTGTTCACATAAACACTTCCACATTAGCTCTGGGCTAGGGCTCAGGGATATACTGAGTAAGAAAGACTGCCCTCTGCCCTCAGAATCTTCTAGTCTGGTTGGGTAACTATTGTCAAGTACCTGAATAGGTTCAGTAGGATATGAACGTTAGGACAGAACAAGAAAGCCAGCTGTCCCTCAGCCATCTCATCTGCAGTCCCTGTTTTGATTTATTCAGTGTGTGTTTGTAAGCTCTGTTAGGGCCCAGACCTGCAGCAGGTGGGACAAAGGTCCCTGCCAGGGTGATGCCTCAAACTCCCACTCACCCTGTGACATCTCCAAAGGACCATGGATGTGGCTGTGCTCGTGGGAGACCTGAAGCTGGTCATCAATGAGCCCAACCGTCTGCCCCTGTTTGACGCCATCCGGCCCCTGATCCCATTGAAGCACCAGGTGGAGTATGACCAGCTGACACCCCGACGCTCCAGGTGTGTCCCCAGGCCAGAAGCAAGAACTGGGAGGGGTCACCCTAGGTGCAGAGCTGGCTGCGATGCCTGAGCTGTGTCATAACCAACCCCCATCACTGTAACAGGAAACTGAAGGAGGTCCGTCTGGACCGTCTTCACCCAGAAGGCCTCGGCCTCAGCGTGCGTGGAGGCCTGGAATTTGGCTGTGGACTCTTCATCTCCCACCTCATCAAAGGTGGCCAGGCAGACAGTGTTGGACTGCAGGTGAGTCAGAGTCAGAAGAGTGGGGCCAGGGTCTCAGATGCCCTCTCTCCTCCTGATCCATTCCATAGCCCAGTGTTAACACCCATTTTCTTTGGGGAAGGAAGGAAGAGTCCAAGCGATGTTTTGGTGTGTGAAAAAGTCTTTAAGATACAGGAAATTGTGTGTCTGTCAGTCTGTCTGTCTGTGTCTGTGTGCGCTTGTGTTTTATGTCTGTCCTCACACATACTAGACAAACACTCTACCAGGGAACTCTATCTTACTCTTGGCCATTTTCTTGGGTCCAGCGAGGAACCTGAGTGCTGCCTCCTGCCGCTGTCACCAAGTCCCTCCCCCAACTCCCTACTCCCTGAAGGAGAAGCTGGTTATGGCAGGTACCTACAGCTTGGTACAAGTCTCACCTTGTAGTCTAATGTAATGCATTGTGATGCCAAAGAACACAGACACTGCTTCTGGACCTTCCTGTTCAGATCCTGGCCTTGTCTTCCTTAAAGCCATGTAACTTTGGTGAAGACTTGACCCTGCAACCCCTCTTTTCCCATCTGTAAGGCCATCTGCCTTATCAAGCTATTCACGAACTGAGGGAGAAAATGAGACAATGATCGTGCTGCCTGAGACACCAGAGCTGGGAGATGACCAGTCAGAAAAGTCAGTATAGAGGGGGATTGGTGAGCACCCCCAGTGGATCAGTACACATCAGGTTAGGGAGCAGCAGAGCCAGGCTTTGAACCTGGGTCTTCTGGGGCCACGTCAGCACTCCAGGTTTCTCCCCTGTGGTCCCCGCACTTCTGTCTCTGAGCAGAGACAGGCAGACCTCCGGGTCTCACAGCTGTTTCGTCTATCCAGGCCAAGAAAAGCTCCAGATATTTTGTTATCAATATCCCCATCGAGAAACAAGACAGGGGCTCTAGGGGTCTCCAGTGCTAATGGCGCAAGATGCCCAGGAGGCGGGAGTGGAGACGGCAAGCTGACAGACAGGGCTTTGTTCACAATCCTGCCTCAGGGCTCTCAGTGGCATCTGAAATTTCAGCCCCTTCATTGTTCTTTCCCTCTGTGGCACATTTTCCAGCCCAGAAACACAGTCAGAGGAGAGCACATAAAGCCTCTTATTTCTCCAGAGTGAGCTCTCAGAGGACAAGCGCTTCCCTGCAGAGCCCCAGGAAGGAGGGGGGCACCAGGGCGCTCTCATGAAACCCAGACCTCCAACTCTGCACCTGCTTCTCAGGCTTATGAAATAGCAACCCCCTTTGTGGGGCTGCTGGGCCCATCCATCTCTTCTTTGTCCCTTCTCCCTCAGATTGTCCTGTTACCGCAAGCTCATACAAAGGCTCTTTGCAGGGTTCTGTGTAGAGCCAGGGGGAGCGGGAAATTGATCCGAAACCCTATTCAGGAGCCATGTGGGAATCTTTCTGACTAGGGTACTGGGCAAGTTCCTGTAGTGATAACACAGGGGACTCCACTCAAGGGGAGCCAGGACAGACCTGCTGCCTTCATCCATTGACTACACCAGAGGTCGAGTTCTCATGCTGGAGGACAGCACAGAGAAGATTCTAGAAGGAAAGAGGGATTTGACCTGAGAGCCTGGGTTCTCTGCAGGAGCTAGATGGAATCTTCCAATAGGTCCTAGTCCTGGGGCTTCAGCCATGATGCTCCTGTCCTCTCCTGTTTAAGATTTTTTTCCAACTTACTTTTATGTTTAACTATGTTCATTACTCACATAAGTATGCAAATAGCTGCTTGCTCATGTAGACAATGATACTCCATGTCTTTCCTGTCCCAGCTGTAAAATGGACAGGGTAATCTCTACCTTCTTGTGGACTCAGAGGCTCTGACCAGGTGGCAGGACCCCAGAGCAGTCAAGACACAGGGAACTGTAGCCAGGCTTGGCCACATGCCCTTCTTTTCTAGACACTCAGGGACCAACATGTGCTGCTTGTCATGGAGACCTGACTACACAGCTCTGCAGTCTCTTTGCTCATGGGTGACTTTGAACAAATCATTTTGCCACTGTGGTACCCATATAAAGGCCTTTCACAGGTTCGTCAGAGGAGAAACACAAGTTCTTGCCTGTTGCAGTTGTAAAATAAGTGCAAGGAGGTCCACAGATGTTTTCTGTCCCCAGAAATGTAGGAAGTTCTTTAGTGAGCCTTCCTGTCAGGACACTGAGAAAGTAGGTGTTTGTGTCTCAGACGGGGCAGACCCTTTCCTGGTGGTAGTGAGAGATGACTACAGAAGTGTTGAAGTCTAGGAACTCATCTGGAGACCATGTTCTCTCAGAGTCTAGCCTGAGTCTCCCACATGTGCCAGCCTGTCTCCAAGGGACCTGTGCATGAGGTTTCAGTGAAGCATTGTAGCCTCAATCTGCAAGACAGCTGGGTACTGTTCCTGTGAGGCAGCTACTGCCTTCATGCTCTCGGGCAATACATCATCGCCAGCCTCCAACCGCGTCACCTGTCCCTATCCCACTGTCTTGTCTTTCATGAAATGTTGATATCCAAAGATCCTTCAGTTCTTTTGGTACTCACTGAGGAGCCTCAGTGTAACTCCCCAAGGCCCAAGTGACGGCCAGCAGGGGGCAGTCTCATCATGGTGTCCCTTTCAGAGCTGGCTCTACAGGCATCTTCAATAGTAACAACCATTTACTAAGAGGCTGCTATGGACCCTGTACTGGCTGGTTTTACATACCTAACACATATGCTTGTTTGATTCTCTACAGCTCCATGATGGTGCCTATTTTGTATATGAGAGAAACTATGGTTCAGAGAATTCAAGAGACTTTACTTAAGTCATATACCTTAAATAAGAATTAGAAAGTAAGGATTTGAACCCATACAGCACAGAGCCCTGTGGTCATTCTCTGTTTTTTTGCTTGCTCCAAGAATCAAGATTCAGAGGTCAGTTTAACTTCATTGAGTTTCCAAGGGATAGAACAGGAGAGATTGTACATTGGTGTTAGTGATATGAGCTCTGGTCAAGTCAGAAGTCCCCTCTCACAGTGTGCGTTAGTAATTGACAGAGACAAGAGACTGCATCTGTGAACAGAGAGGGACAAAGGCCAGGTGGGATGCTGGATTTCAGATCCTTATGGTGCTTTGGTGGGAAACAGAGGAACTAAGGTGAGGGGCCAGAATCCTGCCTCCTGCCTCAGCTCTATTACCCACCCACGGCATTCTTCTCCCACCCCAGATCTTGGCTTCTCCAGTCTGGAACTGAAAGTGTTGCCTGCCTTGGGTCCCTCCACTGTTGAAGGGTAGCTTGACTGTGACACAGTACTAGATTTGCTGGTTGGCATCTTCTTTGGGGGCTTCTCCACCACTTGGCTCCTCCCCCATGCTTGTCCCATCTCTCTGTGCCAAGGTAGGAGACGAGATTGTCCGGATCAATGGCTATTCCATCTCCTCCTGTACCCACGAGGAAGTCATCAACTTGATCCGAACCAAGAAGACCGTGTCCATCAAAGTGAGACGTGAGTGAGGCCAGACGGGACTAGAGCTTTGTGACGGGTGGGGGTGGCTATCATGGTCCTCACTCTGAGGGTATAGGAGCTTCTCTAACATGCTGTGTTTTCCCACAGACATCGGCCTGATCCCTGTGAAAAGGTAAGCAGGCCCATCTATCTGTGAGACACCCTGTAGGCCCAGAGTCCTGGGATCTGGTTCCCACATGCCTGACTCACACTGCTCCCAGGCTGGGGTGGTGGTGGCAACTTCACATATCCCAGGCCCCTCAAATGTGCTTATTAGCTCTTCTTTCTGTGTCCAATGGTCTTCAGCTCTCCAGAGGAGCCCCTCAAATGGCAGTATGTGGATCAATTTGTGTCAGAGTCTGGGGTAAGAGATGGGCTACTATCGATGAGTGTTGGGCATCTGGCCTTGAAGGAGGGATGGTTCTGGGGAATGTATCCCCTGGGGCTTCACATAGGCCCCTCGGGTACATTGTATACCCCTATGGTGTGGTGGGCCTCCAGACACCACCCCCCCCCAGGGATACAATAACTGTTTGATCTCTTTGAATGTGGAGAGCTGATCCGAAAGTCTCATGCTTAAGAGGCCACTTGAATGAATGTAGACCCAATAATCTGCCTCTGTCCCTCCTGCAGGGTGTACGAGGTGGCTTGGGCTCTCCTGGAAATAAAGCACCCAAGGAGAAGAAGGTGTTCATCAGTTTAGTAGGCTCCCGGGGCCTGGGCTGCAGGTGGGTAGTAGGCATGCCTGGGCTCAGTGACAGCCAGTAGACCCCAGACTCCCCAACACTTTCCCTCACTTTCTTCACTACTGCTCCTGAGGACTCTTGTCCCCCAGAAATGGGTCTTGTGCACTGGGAATGATAAAGAGCTGGAGATGCAGAGATAGAGTCACATTCCCTGGATGGGCCCTTCAGCAACTGCAAATGACACCCCCCACTCTTTCTGTCCCCTTAAGAGGAGCCAAGGAGGCCAGGCCTGCAATCCTCACACTAGGGACGCAGAGGTGGAAAGAGCTGAGGTTAGCCTCAGGTAGCTAAACCCTGTCTCATAAAATAAAATAGTGAGCAACCACACATAGGCACCAGAGAATTCTGAGTAGGATTTGGCCCATGTGTGGATCTCTGTTGAGCATGCAGGTAGGTGCTACAGTTGCTCTGATAACTATCCCAGCCCTGACAAGCCATGTGCCAGCTCTCAGACTTGGGCCAGTGACTGGGTGTCCATGCCCACTTCCATAAATACCTGTTATAAAGAAAGCAAAGTATCGGGCTGGAGGGATGGCTCAGCCGTTAAAGGCTTGACTCACAACCATAAATATAAGAAAGCAAAGTATCACACTTCGTACCCAGCAGGCAGTAAGCAGCTCATATATATTAGTTATTGGTTAAGTTATTATTTATTTGCATTTGCATTTATTTAACACTTTTATAAATGATTTATTTTTTTAAAGTTTTATAGTTTTTATTTACTTGTATATGTTTGTGTGCATGTATGTTTGTGCACTTGAGTGTGGGTACCACCAAGGCCAGTAAACACATTGGATCCTGGAGCTGGCATTACAGGCAGTTGTGAACTGCCTAACATCTTTCCAGCCCCAGAAATTGGTTTGGTTGGTTTGCGTCAGGATCTCACTGCATAGCCCTGCCTGGCCTTGAACTAGATCTGCCTGCCTTTCCATCCCAAGTGCTGGGATTAAAGAAGTGCACCATTATGTCCAGCTCCATAAATGAATTTTAATCTCTGTTCTGGAGTGTGGGTGTACTTTAGCTGGTAGAGTGCTTGTCAAATATGCACAAGGGCCTGTTTTCAATCCTTAGCCCTGTATACACTGAGTATGGTGGTACATATTTATAAAATGGAGGCACAAAGACCCTAAATCTAAGGTTATCCTCAGCTACATAGTGAATTTGACCTTGTCTAGGTGAGGTAAGACCTGTCTCTAAAAATGAAATTAAAAGTCCCTGCTTTTTGGAAGATGTCAGCCTAATATAGAAGCTAACCACACTGACAGTTACAATATTGTATAATAACAAGCTACCCCTGAGTCAGGGATGGCAAATGTGTTTCCTACCTGTGCTATCTCTCATCAGTTAACAGTGGCATCCTGGGATACTGTTCTATGAAAGATTATAGGTCTGTGTTCAGCTGGATGGAAAAAAGTGCTGTGATTGATTAGTGATGTCTGCCACAGACCTGAGAGAGGAAATAGTAGTATGAGTGCCATCCTAGCTATTTATAATTTAACAGCACTAATCACTCTGGGGCAACTAACTTAAACAGGGTCTGGTGAAAATCCTATAGTCATAAAGAATGAACAGGAAAGTTCTAAAATGAAAAAAAAAAAAGGGATGTGTGGTATCTTGGATGAAGGCTGATGAGATGAAATCTTAACAAGTTTCCTGTGACTACTGCCTAGGGCAGCCTTGGAAATTAGGCTGGAAGAGAGCTGGGGACAGAGGACTTCAGGCCTTGGGTTTATGCATAACATACATCTGAGTGCTGGCCATGTAGACAGAGTGCCACAGGCTGGTCATTGAGAGTGAGCTATGCTGTAAGGGATGAGCCTCACCCATATCTCTGCATCCCACAGCATCTCCAGTGGTCCCATCCAGAAGCCTGGTATCTTCATCAGCCATGTGAAACCTGGCTCCCTGTCTGCAGAGGTGGGCTTGGAGGTAAGTGCTGAGATGGGAGATGGAAAGAGGATCGCACAATAATAGATGCTGTACCTTCCCACATAGCCTTCACCAGGGCTGGCTGGTGACTCCCTAGTGGTCTCCAATGGGGAAGGCATTGGAAAGAAGGTGTATTGCACCTCTCTGCAATCCTCTTCAGCTCTGGCATACATTGGTCTTTGGATGTGGTGATGGTAGGCATTCTAAGCCCTAGTATAACTCCAAGGATTTGGTACTAATGTTATTCCCACACCAAGAAAGCCAAGAGCAAAGACACTGTTCTCCCAAGGCTGTGGACCTGCAACATAGGGCTAGGAGTCAAATGCATGGTCCTTCCATCAGAGCTGTGACTTTTAATCGCTTCTTGAGACAAGTTTCTCATCTATAAGATAAGGATGCTAGAATCTTCCTTCTAGAGTTGTTGTGTAGGTTTAATTAACATTTAGGCTGGATGTATGCCAGGCATATAAAGTTGATCAATAAATGTTAGCCATGATTGTTACTATAATGAGAGGCCAATAAAGTCTGTGCTGTATGGGAAGCCCAAATCCATCTGTGTCCATTAACTAAACCTTGTAAAGGAAATGTCATAACTTAGCAAAAGACGTTAACTTGTAGTAGTATGATATTTGATAGCCAATAAGATTCTTATAGGCTGGAGGGGTGCCAGGATGAGCCTGAGGCCCTCCCAGAACCCTATCAGAGCATGCCACCTGGGCTGGTCCCTGGAAAGAGTTGGAATTTGACTGCTTGACCACAAGCCTATAAGTCTAGCATTCCAGGAGACCTTTCTGAAGATGAATGTAGGAATCATACGCATGTGCAAACACACACACACACACACACACACACACACACACACACACACACACACCTTTCTCTGTTTCTCCCCAGACAGGAGACCAGATTGTGGAAGTCAATGGCATCGATTTCTCCAACCTGGACCACAAAGAGGTGAGATGTGGGTCCTCACCTGCTGTATCTCCTCCCTGTACACTTCTTCCAGCCAGCGCTGCAATGGCTGAGACCCTTATGCTCTCGGCCTGCATTGCTCCAACTGTCCCCTGTATCCGCAGGCTGTGAATGTCCTCAAGAGTAGCCGCAGCCTGACCATTTCTATCGTAGCTGGAGCTGTAAGTTCAGAATGAGGTGATGGGTCCCCAACTCTGTGACAGGGATGCACATACTCCCCAAGGGCTGAGCTCCCCCGCTTCCCACACAGGGCCGAGAGCTGTTCATGACAGACCGAGAACGGCTGGAGGAGGTGCGGCAGCGTGAGCTGCAAAGGCAGGAACTCCTCATGCAGAAGCGGCTGGCAATGGAGTCCAACAAGATCCTCCAGGAGCAGCAGGAGATGGAACGCCAGTGAGTGGCCTGCTGGGGGCCCTGCCCACATCCCAGACAACACACTGACTTCTGCCTGCTTGTCCTGGGCCAGTTGCATCCTTTCTGTTGTACCCTTGGTAGCAGATTAGAGTGTCCATCTTGTTCCTTAGACAGTCTGGCTCCTTGCTAAAGAGATTGATTTTCAGCCACTGGTGTCATACAAGAGGCTCCTGCTGGCTGTAGTGAGCACGCAAATGCCTGTTGTGTTGTTCTGTTTAGGACTTGGTTTATGTTCCTAGTTTGGCTCCCATGGTATCCCTGGGAGGTAGATGGTATCAACCCATTACATAGGCAAGAATGCTGAAGTACGGTGAGGTGAAGCTACCTGTCTGTGTCCAGAGTTATAGGTGGCCAGGCTGGGATGCTCATCTATACAGTCTGGGTCAGGATCTGGCAGTGTCTACAGGGACACCTATCTGTGGTAAAAGCCTTCCCTCTGCATTTTGAAATAGGGCCTGAGAAAATCAATGGGGTAAGCAACTCATAAATCAAAACCACTGCCAAAATGCCAACTCTGATACATTCTTGGGTGCTTACTAAGTATTTAGAGAAAGGTAGAGAGAGCAACTCCATCTCCCCCATCACAAACTCAGCCTGGTGAGTGGTGCCTGCTTTACCTTTGGGTGGTAGCTGGTCCTCCTGTAGACCTACTGCCTGCTCCTGTGGCACAGAATCTCTGCCCAACAGCAGATGAAATCACCCCAGAGCATAGGGCCCAGACTTTTCTGAAACAGCAGAAAACAGTTAAAATGTCTCTCAGAGCAGAAGTAAGCTACAAGAGAGCTAACTTCCTGGGTGGGCATACACTCACACAGGTCGACCTCTGTTTGTTTCAGGAGGAGAAAGGAAATCGCCCAGAAGGCTGCTGAGGAAAACGAGAGATACCGGAAGGAAATAGAAGAGTGAGTGTGTGGGGTCCATTCTGAGTGCCTATGGTGCATGTCCTAAACTCAGCTGGTCACACATGTAGACATATCTGTGTCACTCCACTACATCAGAATTTATTGAATCACAAGAAATTCACAAGCTGCATTGACTTCATCAGCTCAAACAGTTCCAACCATAGCTGCTGTCATTGTATCCACATCACATACCGCACTTCACACAGTGTCACTTGAGCAGAAGCCTCGGGGACAGGTGAGAGTTGCCTGGTTGTCTGTACTTAGATGCGTATATCAGTCATTTGACATACACCAATGGTCAAATAACCAGTCAGTGGGACTGTCACCATTACAACGTCAGGGGTCCTTCTCTTTGTGGGGTCCAAATTGGGGACCTTCACTACTCTAGTGGAGGTAAGTTTGTTTTTCGGATACATCTTTCATACAGCCATGTATCATATGTTCCCAGACCACTTTGGTAAGTTTATAGGAGTGAGCTATCATGGCCCTGGACATGTGGTAGTGTCTACGTGCACAACACATCACAGAGTCATCCACCTCTGTATTTTTATTCAAAACAGAGACAAATGTTGCTTTGTATGATAGAGGTACTCAGGGCAAGGCCACATGGCTCAGCCAACTCTCAGCATGGGATCTAAGTGTGGCCAGGCACCTGCAGACCCAGCTGACTCTGCTCAAAATCCTCTTTTCTTGCAACCTGTCCTTAATTCTAACGAAGTCTTCATCCCAGTGACACCAGAGTATGTTGCTGGGTTTAGACCTCCCACCAATCCTAGCTTGGGCAAGGGCTGTGAAGGTCAGGGTTCTTTGGTAGCAACAAGTCAGCCTTCGAAGGTTCTATCTCCAGTCACAGGTGTAAGGGGGTCTCATTTCAGAATCGTGGAGGAGGAAGAGAAGTTTAAGAAGCAGTGGGAAGAAGACTGGGGCTCAAAGGAACAGCTCATCCTCCCCAAAACCATCACTGCAGAGGTGCACCCGGCTCCCCTTCGCAAGCCCAAGTGTATGTATAATCCGACTGGGATGGGGTGGAGTCCTTCTGGGGCCTGAGGTCAAGGGGGCTAGACATAAACATGATCTTTCCTCACCTATCAGCACCTCCCCAGGTGACTTCCCCAGGGCTGTCTGGGCTGTGTTTCACTCAGAGAGAGGCAATGTGTGTCAGGGAGAATCCACTGAAGCCTCAGAATCAGAGGGATCTGCTCACCCTCCTGTAGCGGGTCTGGTTCATGCACCAGCTCCCACTTTGTACTGCGTGACCCAGATGCAGCAGGTGTTCAGGATGCTGTAGAGAGAGGGGACAAAGAGCTTGCCAGGTGTAGAACTGGCTGATAAGATAACCACCTGAGCTCATTGGATAGCATGCTGTCTTCTGGCCTGATTCTACATGGGGCTGTTGTGGAAACCAGCACGGAGAAAGAGAGGGTGATCTCTGGTGGTCTAAGGTTGACAAGAAACTGGGGGAGCCACTGGGATCACACTTGTTCCCGCATGTGGGCAGCTGTCCTGCCACTAGCAGGCAGAGGAGCATGAGGCGCCCCCACCTCGCCTCCCGCCATGTGCCACTGGAGTCTGAGGGTGTGCCATGTTGGGCCTAAGCTCCCCCTACCCTTCCCATCTCCTCTTCAGCAGCCTTCTGTTCTTCCTTCACTTTCAGCCCAGGTCCCATCAGAAGCTCCCCACCTACCTACTCTCAGCCCTGTATTCCAGCATGTCTCAGAAGCTAGTGGAGGAGACAAGGTTCCAAGCAGTGTGGGGCCATGGCCATCACCACCTCATTCCTGGCTGGGTGTTCACTCCTCCCTGCTATCCCTTTCTAGTTATGATTGACATGGGCAGGTTCTGCTAACCTTACTGAACTCACAAGAGCACAAGGCCTACACTGTAGGAAACTCCAGATGAGAGCATCCCTGAACCCCAAAACCAAGGTTCCTCATTGCCATGAGGTCTAGTTAACTCGCTCAATTTGAGATCGCACCTGAGTCCTACAGGGAAACCCCATTGCCCACACTAGAGAAGTGGTGTAGGACTTCTAGATTCTTCCATTTCTTCCTTCCTGGCAGCAGGGCACAGGTGTCATCTCTCAGGAACGACAAAGCACACTCTCATCAGCCTCCCCCATGCTAATCCATATTTGCTGAGGATGTGGCCTGAGATAAATTTCCAGTGAATGATCGTATTTAGACAGGGAGCTAATTTGTTCATGTGAGTGAAATAGGAGCTTCCAAAGGAGAGAAATCGATTTTAATTGCT
This sequence comes from Sigmodon hispidus, assembly GCA_004025045.1. Lineage (NCBI taxonomy): Eukaryota > Metazoa > Chordata > Mammalia > Rodentia > Cricetidae > Sigmodon > Sigmodon hispidus. The sequence continues at coordinate 71,100 of PVIH01005035.1, forward strand.
TCTGTGCAAGTAATCCGAGTCAGTGTGGTACCTTCTAAAAACTGGATCTCCGCTTCACAGAGAGTGCACCCTCTCAGGGATTATGGAAAATAAAAGCCCTTTCACAAGCTAGGTATTTATTTAATGCTTTTTAACCAAATTAAACTTCCTGAATAAAAGGATCAAGAGTTTACCTTTACTCAGGCCACACTATCCTGAGGCAGTACAGGAGCTCAGATCGATGACTGAGTCCCGGCCACCTGGGGCAGTGGCTGCGGCCATGCATCTCCACAGCACAGGCATCAGCCCTGTATTTGCTCCTTCTCTTGCTGCTGTGACCCAAACAATTTAAGGAAGGAGCTATTGCTTTGGCTCACAGTTTGAAGAGATAGTCTATTACGGCAGGGAAGTCATGGCGACCAGAGCATAAGGCAGCTGGTCACATCATGTCCATAGTCAAGAAACACACACACATCTCATACATACACACACACACCACATATATCACAAACACACCACATACACACACCACACACATACACACACACCACATATATCACAAACACACCACATACACACACCACACACACACACACACCATATACACTACACACACAGCACACACACACATCACATACACACACACCACATACACCACACACACACACACACCATATACACTACACACACAATACACAAACCACATATACCACACACACACCATATACACTACACATATATGCCACACATATATACCACACACACACCACATATACCACACACACATACACAAACCACATACACCACACACACACACCATATACATTACACATATGCCACACATATATACCACACACACATACACAAACCACATACAGCACACATACACACACACCACACACCTTACATACACCATGTACACACACTGCACATACACACTACACATACACACACACACATACACACACCTCACACACACACCACACATACACACATGCACCATATACACACACCGCACACACACATACCTATATGGGATGGGGTAGCAGCTGGTTCTCAGCTCACTTGTTCCTGTTTATTTAGTCTGGTACTCTAGGCCATAGGATGGTGCTCCCCACATTAGGCTGAGTTTTCCTACCTAGGCTAACCCAGTCTAGGAACTCCTTCACAGACTTTGTCTCTCAGGTGGTTCTAGACCTTGTAAAGGTGACAGCATTTATAGCTAGCTACTGCTTGCATTCAGGGCTGTCCATAGTGTAGCCAGGCCTCTGAGAAGCTCTGTTCTCTTTCCCTGCTGCCTCCACAGAAGGCCACAGAGGTACAGGGAGGCTGCAAGGCCAACACAAACTCATCTGTCCTTCATCTCTGGACCCAGATAGCCAGCAGTTAGACTGACTCAGATTTCAGTGCCTGTGAGGGGTGGACTCTGCCTTTTCCAGCAACCAAAGAAGAGTCTGGAACATCTGCATTGACAGCTCTTCCAACCCTGGTCCTCCTGGGACCAGAGCACTGCCCCAGCCACCTACCCGTGGCTGACCAGCTCTCAGAGCTAGGACACACCATCACACAGATGCTGAAAAGACCCTTCCTTAGCTGAGCAAGAGAGAGAGGAGAGTTCTTTACCAAGAACCCCTCTCCCTAACTGGGAGATGATGGTCTTAAATGAGACATCACTATCCCTCTCTCCCTCAAGGGTACCACCCCTCAGTTACCACCCACCCAACAGACCCAAGTTTTGAAAGCAGATGGGAGTTTTCTAACAAAGTAGTCCCTGTGTCCTCATTGTCTTCCCTACTCATCAGTGTTCCTCTGTCCATCGAATGTGACGGGAACTGAAGGCAAAGCCACTGAACACATAGCCCCTAAGAAAGGAGGCTTTATGAAATACTGGAACATAGTTTATAAGCAGGCTTCTTTGCTTTCTGCGGGGGGTCCCAGGGAGGCCGGGATCCAGGCTGTAAATAACTAGCATGGATAGCTGTTCTTTCCACATGATGTTGAGACTCCTATCATTCTAACAGCATATGTCCTGTATTTGCAGCCTCCTTGGAAGTCCCACCCTTCACCTATTGCTCACATAGCTCAGATAATCCCCAAGAGGATGCAGAGCCCTAAGACAAGGGTAGTGAGAAGTAAGAAGATCCATTCTCCCTTGAAAGCCTCTCTTTTCTAACATAGATCATACGCAGGTATTGCCAGCCATCTCTGCACCTCCAGCTTCCACTCAATGCCCCCCAAATGCTGCTCCTACCGATGTTAGGTCAGAGGTCCCCACTGCTAACCCATTTTACAGACTGAAGAGTTAACACTACTGAAGTTCAAAGCACCACGTGCACCTGTCACAGCGAGAAAGCTTTGCTGGAGGCTCTTGGGCCCTGTTCTGCCTCTGAGCGCACAGCTTCCTGGGCTCCTAGACAGCTCCTCTTGTGAATCCCCGCAATTCATCAGCTTGTCTCTCTTTTCCTCTGGGTAGATGATCAGGGAGTGGAGGCCAAGCTGGAGCCTTCAGACCACCTGGATGGAAGCATGGAGAAGCGGGGACGGCAGGTTGGCGCCCATGCTCTCCTCCCTGGCTTGGCTGCTCTGCTTGCTCTGTCTACCTCCTTCAGACGTAGTGGAGACACAAGCTTGAAAGAGCAGGACCATGATGGGAACCACTGGGGTCTGTGAGGGTGTCCTAGGCCTCTGCGTGGCTAGGCTGAAACTTATCTGCCACTTACCAATACAGCTGAGCCAGTGGCTCAGATATTTAAACACTGTCCTCCCAAGTTCCCCCACTTCTCTGCTCTCTTCTATAAGATTCCTTAGACCCTTCTTAATCAGACACTGAGCTGGTGTGCCTGATCTAACCCTGAGCTCAGTAGCCAGGCCAACACCTGAGAGCTGAGCGTGGACTGTCACCTTTAGCCTTGAGGGCTCAGATCTGGGGTACTGCCCCACTGTGTTGTGGCCTGGGAAGGAGACTATGACTTGTTTATCTTGTCTGGGTAGGGCATCTCCTTTCTGGAGAAAGCTTATCTCCCTTTTGCTGCTACCACAACTGACCTTCCAGAACCTTCCAAAATGACTGCCTTTCTCTGAGGTTTAAAGAGGGGCTGTGAGCTGTGCTGTGAGACACTTTGGCTGTATCTGGAGCAGTTCCAGGCAGAGGCTTGGCTGCCTTTTGTTTGAAGCCGTTTCTTAGCTGTGGATACCGGGCATCAGCCTGGACAGTGCTTTTCTCTCTTTCTACGGGGCTTTGTGTTTTCAGCTGCTTCTGTGATTTGGGAAAGCATGTCTTTCCGCAAGGACAATCTTGCTGGTTTCCTGGCGTGAACTTCTTCTGAAGCCAGTGTTCTGGGGATGGTGACCTAGAGCCTGGGAATTAGGGCAGTACTCAGGCAGTCTCCAGCCTGATTTGCCCCAGGTCCCTCCTCAGGTGAGGAAGAAGTGAGCCAGAGAGCATGATTTTGCTGCTGAATTGTGGGAACCAAGCCCTCAGCTGTGGCCCACAGGTGCTGCATCTCATCATGTGTTCTCTGTCCTTGTAGCCTTTGGGTGGTTTTACCGTTACGATGGCAAATTCCCGACCATCCGGAAGGTAGGATGGGCTGAGCTGTGTGCTGCTGAGTTTCATGTGAGCTGTGGTCGTTTCCAAACATTTCTTTTCCCTATTCACCTTCAAAGCTGGTCCTTTAACCTCTGTCTGTCTGATGTCTGGCAGGGGCACCATGATAGCAGAGGTGTCATGGGAGGGGAGCAAGCATTCCTAGCATGAGTCCTGGAATGTGGCTCTGATGGGCTTTGGCGGGAGCATGCAACTTCACACTTGCTATGCCAAGCAAGACCAGAACCATGACCAGAAGCCTGGGCTAAGGTGGGTGACATAAAGCAGATTATGATGACCCTGCCAGATGCAGCTTGTGTGGAATTTGGTATCCAGTTTGAGAAAACAACCATATTAATTCCAGCTATTCTCTAGACCTCTCTGCCCGGGTCTAGGATTATGTATCTTTCCATTCTCTGATACCATTAATTTTCTAGCTAAATCTTATTACACTATCTCCAGGCCCCACAAAACTCTCATCTTTTGTCTTACTAAATTTCATCAACATTTGATTATGAAAATGCCACAGTTAATATCTGTACTGTATATTAGACATTCAAGATGGCTTGGTATTTAGAAATCAGGCAGCTGGCATAAATCTGAGTGAACTCAACTGTATGACATCACTCAACCAGCTCAGCTCTCTCTAGCAAGTTCTCTGAGAAGCAAAGCTGTGGCAGCGCATGAGCTTGGAGCACTGCCTAGGACAGGCCCATTATACAACAGCAGAGGCATTTCTGACATAGTCTGCATTTTTTACCTGGGATCCCAGCTTTGCACAGCAGTGAACAGGTTTAGGCTACAGCTTCCATAGGACCCCCTCCTACCCCAGTACAGTCTCAGAAAGTGTATGTTCTCCTGGGACTGTGCCCTCTAGGTCACAGGCCGAATCCATGGCTGGAAGCCCTGTCCAATTCTTTGACATTGCATTGTCATCTATAAAATTCACATACAAGTTACAGAAACCTTGCAAGAATAATCTCATATTGTTTTAAGCCAAGTCTGTGGTTATGTATTGGGCTATGTTTATGGCTGTCCTTGCTGCAGGATGAAGGCTGGACATGGCTGAGGGACTCTCACTGAGTTAGACTTCCAACTCTTCCTCTTATAGTCTTTATGAGAACTTGGCTAAAGAGAATAACATGTGCAGTACACATGTGTGTGCACATGCACATATATAAACATACATATATATACATATACTCAAACATAGTAGATTAGATGTTTGTGCAAAACATATACACATACATACATAGATTTTTCAAACACTAATAGCTGTGGAAATGAACATGAGCTGGAATGTTCTATACTCATGAATCATGTTCCTTGAAAGTTGCTCTCAGTACAAGGGTCAGGCTAGATTCCCCTTAATTGGTTCCCTTGTCATTCTAGAACAGAGGATATTTTGGTTTCTGTTTTTATTTCCCAAAGAGAACAGTCATGGCAGATAGATGGAGATAGAGATTTGCCATGAATATAACTGGAGAGTAAAGGTACAACACAGCATATCCCTCACACCAGCTCTGAAAATCCATCATCACGTCCTCCAGTGCCAGCAGAGATTGTTTCTGGGAAGCTGGAACTATAAGGGGGTATTCACAGCCATGAGCATCAATAGCCAAAACCCCCTAATCTGAAGGAACAGATTTCATGTCTCTTCTTACGATGGCAGTGAGCCCTCTCAGATCAACGTCAACAGTTCTTGTGGTCCCAGTCTATGGAGCCCTGGGGGAGTTACAGTTTTGTTCAGGACCCTTCGCAAGAACTGCTTGAGTGAGTTGAGGCTAGGGAGATGGCTCAGTAGGTAAAGCTCTTACCTCTCAAGTGTAAGGACTGGAGTTCAGGTCTTAGGACCCACATGAAAACCTGGGTGTGGTAGCATGCATCTGTAATATCAGTGACTAGATGGGGGCAGAGGCAGGCTGGTCTCACCAAACTCACAGGTCTTTGTTATAGAGTTCCAATCCAGTGATAGATCTGCTTAGACAAAAGGTGGAAAGCTCCCTAATGCTGCCCTCTACGCATATGTACCTGAAATATGTCTCCTCCCTGCACATACATAAACACACACATATGCATGTGCACTCGTGGACATCTAAGTTATCCATACTGGTTAGAGGGGCTCTCTGCAGTGCTCTGTGGCAGTTTGCCTATCTGTATCTGTCAGCAGATGCTCCTGCTGAGGATAGGACAGGAACTGTCTCCTGTCACTGCCCTTCTCAGGAGCCCACTCTGGCCATGAAGTCTTGACATTGTTATAGATAGTGGTTTGTTTTGTAAGTAGTAGAATGGCCATTCTTTTCATGGTGGTCCCTGAAGAGATCATGACTGTATGCTAGCCAGCCACCACTAAGTAGAAGGCTTCTGGCTCCTGTTGAGCATCACCTACAGTATGACATTGGGGTTTACCTCTGGGCTGAGCTAGGAGTCTGGTGAGCAGGGTAGGCCATGAACCAGAATCAGAGGAAGGAGAAGCATCTCCTTAAGTTATTGTGGACTGCTCTGGAGGCAGGTCCAAGAGGCAAGCATTTCTGAAACATATTTGATGTTCTTGGAGATTAGGTTGTCTCTAGTGAGCCCATCAGAGGTCCATAGACATCCCCTAACCTCAGCTGACATGAAAGGCATTGTTGGAAGTTCAATTCCTCATTCCAGGCATTGGACTCTGAGCTGACTCAGAGCAGAAAAGCAGGAAGCCCTGTGAGGCAGAAGCACAACTGTTTTGAAAATTGCCCTCAGTCTGGCTTTCTCCACACCCTCTTCTGAGGGCTCACTCTGTGCTATCTGCTATGTGATGGGAGCAATCTCCACCTGCTGTGTCCCTCTGCCTGCAGTACAGTATCTGAGTACAATGGAAGACTGGGACCTGGACTCAGGCCTGAGCCTGGATCCATCACTTTCTAGATGTCTGACTCTGAGTAAAGGACTTGAGTCTTGAGCTCATGACATCCTCCTGACCCTGCATCTCCGAGTCCTGGAGTCTTTAGAGACCCCTCAGTTAAAGACACAGTTTATAGGGAACCCTAACTCTGAATTTTTCGGGTGATACTGTGTAGAGCTTACAGATAAAGACAGAATTCAGCGTCCCTGACTTAGGACTCCACTTCCAGACCAAGACAGATGACCTCTGCACAGCCAGTTGACAAGCTCACTTAGATTTTCTAGACTCTTCCAGAATGCATCTCTGGCATCTCAACAGGAGCCACTTTTCTCCTCTATGCTGGGGAACGCAAGCATCCATGTTCTAGAAAGTAAATACGATGTCTTTTATTGAGTAGCCCTTTCATAGATGGTATTTCATGGGCATTGGCGAGAAGCCTGTGAGGCAGCTGTTCTACTTTAGAGATGGGATGAGCCCATGCCCAGAGAGGTCACACAGCTAGTTAGTGAACCAGTAACCCAGTTCTGGCTGATGAAAGAGTATGTCTCTGACTCTACAATGCCTGCTTGACCCCAGCCTGGAGTCTAATGCCCAGTGTAGTAGGGCAGAGCTGGAAGTGAGACTCACTGAGGCAGGCTGCCTTGTCTTGTCTGAAAACTGGATGCCCCACTTGTCCTGTGTTAGTGCAAACACCACCTTATCACTGTGCCCTTATCACACACACAATGCTTGATCTGCCCAGAAAGGAAAAGAGAAGAAGAAAGCCAAGTATGACAGCCTGCAGGACCTGAGAAAGAACAAGAAGGAGCTGGAGTTTGAACAAAAGCTCTACAAAGAGAAGGAAGAGATGCTAGAGAAGGAGAAGCAGCTGAAGATCAACCGGCTGGCCCAAGAGGTGTGTGTACAAGTCCCAGGTGTGCATTGTCTCATTGTACTTCCCAGGGCCAGTTGGGATCTTTCTCCACAGATGGGAATACAGGTCCTTCCCTCCCAGTCAAGAGATAGTAACTGCCCTACCCACCCAGGGTCATCTGAGTTCAGCTCTAGGCCAGCTCTTAGGCTTTGAGTCCGAGGCTAGCCTCCCTGCACAGACTGAGTCTCAGGCTTGTCACTGATACATAAGTGAATCACTTTTGCTTTAACTCACCAAAGTATAATTCTATGGCAAGGACTCTTCTCCTTAGGTATGGCAATGGAGTTGGTCTTCTGGTTCACAGTCTAGCTGAGGTTAACCCCTCTGCCTCTCTTGCAAGTCTGGTTAGCTTTTCATTCACCTGCCTCGTCCAGTCTGCTCTCCCTACCAGGTCTCACTAAGCTGCGTGGCCCTCAGTATATGAGTCTAACCTTTCAGTGTAGATGTCAAGTCTGAACTATCTCCAGTAAATCAAGCTTAAAGTCTGATGCTGTGCCCATCAACACAGTGTGTCTGAGGCTAAACCTCTATAACCTGGGAAAATACCTAAGACTAACCATGTCAGTGGTACTCTCAGAGTACGAGAGGTTTGTGTCTTGAGTGTGGTGGTTGGCTTGAACTTCCTGACTGCGGGCAATATTCTTTCTGCTTCTCTTTAATGCTTCCATGAATCAAAATGCCAGGCTGATTAGATTATAAAACCAGAGAAGTCCTGGGAAATGTGAAGTGTATTAGGTCTGGCACTAAGACTAGATTAGCTTCAAAATGAAAAATAAGATTGAACTTGCATTTCTGAGGACAGGGCAGCCCTGCAGGGAAGCAAGAGTATCGTTAAATCTGTTGAAGAGGCAAAGAGGCTATGAAATAACCCTGTAAACCTTGGGGTTTTGTGGATCTTGGCAGCCAGTGTCCTTAGACTGTCAGCCTGGCGCCATGGCCTCTACTTCCTACCTTCTGTTCTCAAGTCCAGGTGGAAGAGGCGTGGTTCTTTTTCTAGATGCTGACATGCCAGCCTGCACTGGAGGTATGGGGCGGGAGAGGGTGCCTCTGTGTGCTACTGCCCTCGTGGTTCAGTGTGCCTTTGTCCTCTCCTTTGGATACTGGTTCTGGGTTCCAGGTATCTGAGACTGAGCGGGAAGACCTAGAGGAATCAGAAAAGACTCAGTATTGGGTGGAGAGGCTCTGTCAGACCCGCCTCCAGCAGATTTCCTCTGCCGAGAATGAGATTGCTGAGGTAACAGAAACTTCTTTTTGCACGGACCCTCCTGACACCTTTAAAACAATGTACCCTGAGGACAATGGGAGACATGATGGTCATTGGTGATCATCAACAGCCATACAGGTGTACATTTCATTGTCTACAGCCTAGTCAGTCCTGACAGCTCCCATGACTTCTTGACTTGGGGATGGGAGATGAGTCTGTTTATGAATTTACCTTCTGAGAAACCACAAGTCCCTTCTGTTCTGAGACAGACTGCACTAGGCTTGTTGTCCCTGCTCCCCATACATGCTGGAATGTGTCTCACTCTAGAGGGTAAACTGTCTGATCATGCCCAGGTGCCATAGCTTAGACTTCTCCTTGGCTGCAGAGTCGGGTGGCAGGACCCACAGTTCTGGTATGAGTGAGGGGGCTCTAGCAGCAAAAGAAAGATCAGAACATTGTTGTTGATATTCTGTGGATAATGACAGAACTTCTTCACCACCTAGATGACCACAGGGCCCCCACCTCCCCCACCTTCTGTGTCTCCTTTGGCCCCACCCCTGAGACGCTTCGCTGGTGGGCTCCACCTCCACACCACTGACTTGGATGACATCCCCCTGGACATGTTCTACTATCCCCCCAAGCCTCCCTCGGCATTGCCTGTGATGCCCCACCCTCCACCCATCAGCCCCCCTTCCAAGGTTCCTGCCCCTCCTGTACTTCCCTCCTCCGGCCACATGAGCGCCTCGTCCTCACCTTGGGTGCAACGCACCCCGCCCCCCATTCCCATTCCCCCCCCTCCATCCATTCCCACCCAAGACCTCACTCCTACCCGCCCGCTACCCTCAGCACTGGAAGAGGCCCTGGGCAACCATCCCTTTCGTGCTGGAGACCCAGGCCATCCAGTGGATGACTGGGAGGCAAATACTCACAGTGGGAAGCCCACCAGCTCCCCCACCCCTGAGCGGAGCTTCCCACCCACCCCAAAGGTAACACCTTATTTCGCATGTTGTGCTTGCAAACAAAATGGGATGTGGGTGCTGTTTCCTGTGCCCCCACTGCTCCCTCCAGTGAGTGAGTGCGGGAGGAAATGTCATCTCTCCCAGTTCTCAGGTGTGCTGTCCTGTCCTGCATGCGTGTGCTTTCTACTGGTTTTGATGTCCCGTGTTTGCATGGTGAATTTCTGTGACCACGAAATGAGCAGCAGTGTGTCCTCTTAGCTCCAGAGCTCGTGAAGGCTGGTTGCCTGCACTGTGGGCCTTTCTGCTTGTGCGGATGAATAACCAACTGTGTCTTTTATAGTAACTGAAAAGTGGGAAGTGAGCCCCTGGTTTAACTGAAGAAGAGGAACCTGGGGAAAAGCTGGGGGTGGGCACCTAGTTCTGAAAGTAAATAAAGGGGTAACTCCCCAGAGTAGTCTTAGGACATTACAGCACCCTTTTACCTAGCCCTAGCCAGCAACACCGGCTTCTTGCTGGCCTTCTGGCCACTGCCCAGGAAACACTGAAGATGAGAGAGTTCTTAGAAATTCTCGAATTTACTATTAAAAGATGAGGAATGTTTTTCTTGGATGTTGAGAGATTGAGCGGTGATATTTTCAGAAATACATATTTCCCATCAATTGATCTTTAGCCAAAGACTGCTTTGGAAGAGCTAGTCCCTGAGGACCGTGTGAGACTTTGATCCTAATAACTCATGGCCAGGCTCATGACTCGGCTGAGGAGGCTTCTGTCCGCTGGGGTGGAGGTTGTTGGAGGTGCTTGACAGTACCTTGCTAGTGGCTTTCATCAGCCTCTACTCCAAAGGGAGTTAGTAGCTGAGATCATTTAGGAGAGTTGGCAATGCCAGGTTCCTGATGCTGATTGGCTGACAGTTTCCAACTAGGGGATCACAGAGGGACTGGAAATTCTGTGGACCTCTGGTGAAGGACTTGTTCCTGCAACTCAGACAGTACGAGAGATGATTCCTCACTCTGGGAACATCTCTCTGGAGCCAAACCAGCCAGCAGGTTTAGGACACTGTGTTAGCCTGGCAAGAAAGTCCCATGCTTCTCTGTAAGTGACCCCTAAAAGGGGGGCAGTAGCTTTTTATTAACAAATGTGATTCCGAGATAAAGGCACCAACTTCATGCCTTGTACCTCTTGGTATAAGAGGCGGACGGAGCAGAGCTGAAGAAGCACCTGACGTTGGCACACCTACCTTCCAGGAATTTGCCGTTTGAAGGGAGAGCAACAACAGGTCCAGGGCTCTTCTGTAAGCTAGCATAGCTAAGTGGTATCCATCTGAGGCTACCACTGCCTTGTTGGGGCCCAGCGTTGGGCCTTGAGGGATACAATACAGCGGGGGCAGGGGAAGGGACATCAAAGCAGCATAATGATGGAGGAGGAACAGTCTGGAAGCTTGTTCTGTCATTCCCTGGATGAATGACTTTGGGCACCTGTTGTTCCTTATACATGAGCCCAGAAATCCTGATATGCCAGGAGCACCTGCCTACTCTGAGAACTAGACAAGTTAATACATGAAGAGGGCAGCACAATGGATCAAAGATGTAATCTCAGCACTCCAGACGCTGAGACAGGAGAACCACTGAATTTGAGGATAGTAGCCTGGGCTACATAGTGAGGTACCAAAACAAAACAAAAACCTCAAAATAACTATAAAATTAAACAGGGTCTCATGTTGCTCAGGCTGGCCTTTATCTCATTATGCTAACTCTAACATGCCTGCTTTCACCTTTCGAGTGCTTGGTGTGCAGGCACGGGCACCTGCCTGCTGGGGATTGAGCCTCGGGCTTTGTGAGTACCAAGAAGGCACCAGCTGAGCTATATCTCCACTATAGATTCCATCTATGTGAATGCATTCCGAGTTAATATTTAAAAGAGTGGCAGGTGCATGGTCAGCACTCAACAGACAATAAGCACTGCTGTTAAGAATTCCTAGTCCAAGTAAATTAGAATGTAGTAATTTAGAACAAAACCGTGAATGGGAAAGCATCTCAGTAAACACTGTATCAAGATCCAAGACAGGCTCTACTCTCTAACTCTCCAAGGAATCCTGATCAGAGCAAGAGAAGGTTAAAATCCCCACACAAGGCACCATAAAGGACTGGACCATGAATATCTCAAGTGACAGGAAATGCAAAGCTGTTCTTGACTCAAAGCTGCTTCATCATGTTGGCCTTTTCTATCTCACCCACCTAGTCTTCCACTTTGCAAGTTTTCAATATGTGGTTACAGCATGTGTGCACAATCCTCCCACCCATTAGCAGGCCTCAGGTAGCAGAAACAGGCACTGTGTGTTCCAGCACCTGCCTGAGAAAGGTTTTAGAATCATGTATGTATGCCTAGGTATGGTATTCCCACCATACTATTATTTGTATGTTTAGTCAACACATATTTGTGAAGCACCTACTATATGCTTGACACTCTGCTTGCTCCACACTGGGAGCCACCGTTAGACAGGCAGGTAGGAAACAGTGAGGAGGGGAGAGAGACCCCACAGGTGTCTGGGATATGTGTGGGAATGGGGAAGAGCCTGAGGAAGGTGAGCATTTCCCAGCTATAAGGCAGAGGAGCAAAGGCTTTGAGGTGGCAGGTCCTGACGCCTTAGAGGCTGAAGTTGGGCAGTGTGAGGAGTCTGAGAAGGAGACAAGTGGAGAGACAGGAGAGGAAAGTAGAGAATGTCCTGATGGGCTTTGGGAGTCAGGCCAGGGGGTGTTGACACTCTGGGGACCCGTCAAAGGGCTTGGGGGCAGGGCTATGCCTTGATGACAGATGGTTTGCTGAGTGATCATGTGGTTAGGACAAGTATTGTTCCAGAATGGTCTGGTCTCTGACCTGTCCTCACCCCATGGCTTTTGGGTACTGTGCCTAGACACTGGGAACTACAGATGCCTCATGTCACACCACTGGGACTTGAATGCTGCCAGATGAGAAAGCCTTTTAAGGAGGGAGCCTTGAAAGTGTGCCCTCTGAATGAGAGTAGCTGATTCCTTGGAGCCACTTAGCCACACTGAGGCAATGGAGTTCTGTTTGTGAGAAGAGCCTAGCCTGGACCTCTGACAGGGCAGTTGAATGGGGTTGACTCGGTGCATGGAGTGATTTGCATGTTTGTATAAGTACCATGGCTAGCCACATTCATCGGTACTTCATATGGCTCTCTTTTAAACTAACCCATGTAGACATTTTGCCCAAGCCCACAGCCTCCACGAGGCCCTGGCGTGTCCACCATCTCCAAACCTGTCATGGTCCATCAGGAACCTAACTTCATCTACAGGCCAGCAGTGAAATCCGAGGTCCTGGTAAGACGCTTGGTTCCCCTCTAGGGTATTTCTAGAGCAGCAAACCAGGATCCTCTGGAAGGGGAATGACATATGACAGGAAGTCAGATCAGGTGTCATCTTGTCACCTTATTGGTCAAAAGATTAATCCACGTGATGTGCAGTGAGCGTGGACCTGTCCAGTAGAATTCCTGCTCTTTGATTTACTCCATAGCCGGAAGCTCCATCTAAAGATGACAGTGTTGTGTCTGGGGAGATGGCTGAGCTGGTGAAGTGTTTGCTGAGTGAGCACAAGGAGCTGAGTTCAACCCCCAGGATCCACATTTTTAAAAAGTTAGGCCTGGCGACATCCCAGTATAGAGAAGACAGAGAAAGGCAGGTCCTTGAGCCTGGTGGGTCAGCCTAGCCTACTTTGTGAATTCCAGGTCACTGAGAGACTTGGTCTCAAAAGATAAGGTGGGTGACACCTGAAGAATGGCACCTGTCCTCTGCCTTCTACATACATGTGCATGTACACACACACATGAGTATTTGCACACATTTGTGAATACAGGTACATAAACCATAGTGAATACAAATCACAGTGTTAATAGGCAGGGGCTGCCTTGTATCAGGCTCTGTGTGGCCTCAAGAGATGGCTCCCAGCATCCCAGCATCCCTGTTCACAGCTGAGGGAGCTATGTGTAGAAGTGATGCTGTTTGTCCATGGCACATGCTGCACTGCCGACCTCCAAGTCTCTGTAACCTCAAAGCTATGATCTTATTCCCAGAGTCTAAGATATTGTGTTGGTCCTGACCTGCGTGCAAGCATGGGCACCCTGCACTAGAAAAATGACCAAAGCAGATCCCTTGCTGTCGACACTTTGTTTCTCAATCCCTATTAGGATCAGGTCCTGGGTGTAGAGTGGAAAGATCTGCTGACACCAGTCCCCATAGCTAAGGGAGCCGGGCTCACAGACACCCGACAGGCTCTGACTACCTCCCACAGGGCAGCACTGCCACGGTAGAACTTTATTCCCTTCAAGGAAACTCTACCCAAATGTCAGGGTGGGGCACAGCAGTTCTAATTTTGAGCTTTAGGTGTCAGCCTGCTGAGTCACTTGTGCTTTCTGGTTCATAATGAGGGGTGTCTGCTCAACTTCACAGCTACTGCTTGCTGCATGGGAGGCCTGGAGGGCTCCCTTAGCATAAGTCTAGGGCCTGGCACCAGGGGGCAGACCATACCTATTTTTAACATCCTGTGGGGAACTGTTTTATTCCTGGCAGCCGCAGGAGATGCTGAAGAGGATGGTGGTGTATCAGACAGCGTTCAGACAAGTAAAATGATACCCATAAGTAGTGTGTCTAGTGTGTGTGTCTGGGCCTCCCCCACATCTCACTATGCCTGACTCCTCCTTCTCCACTCCAGTGCCTGGCGGTTTCAAGGTACCCCAAGTACCACCCGCTGGGAAGCCTCAGACCAGCCCTGTGTAGGTTCCCCTCCTCCCCACCTTACCCCTAGCAAAAAGAGACCTGTGGCTTTTCAGAGCATAAGCACTGGCTGAGAAGGCCACCAGCAGGATGCCGCTCTTACCCTCTGGTGATCCAAGAGGAGATAGAACAGGAGGAGCTCTGGAGGCCAGGGTTAGCCCTGGCTCCATCTTAGGAGAGAAGGAGGGGGTAGGGTGGGCAGCTGGATGCCTCCTTGCTCCTTTAGTCTGAATTTGATCCAATCAGATCACATTTTTCTAGCCTGAGAGGATGGTGGTAGCTTGGCTCCTCCATTGGTCTGGGGTTCACAGGGACTTGGAAATCCTTGCTGGCATCTGAGTTTGGGTCAGGCAGATACCATCTAGCTACCCTACATCCTGGGGCTTCCATCCAGAGCCAAGACTGGGCTGACAGTTTCATTCCCCAAATCAAAGGTGACCTGGCCAGCAGTCTCCAACTCCCCTACTCACAAGCTAATTCGATAGGCAGAGAGTCTGTGAGAGATTGCTGACAGCCCAGGACCTGAGGTGGACAGGAGACAGATAATCCTTAGTAGGTGCTCTGTGCTGAGCTCTATTTCTAAATTCATCAAGGGTCTTAACTTGGTCTCTACAGCAACCGGTGGCGGAGAAGCGGTTTGTCTTCCCAGTGCCACAGAAGTGAAGCAGAAGCAGGGAGCCATGTTCAGATGTCCCTACGATCCAGGACATTGGTTCTGTGCTCTGCTAAGCATCTGTTAAGCATCATGTCACCTGCCTCCCAAAGCACTACCCTTGCCCAGGAGGCACTGAAGGGTTCATAGCTACAGACACAAAGAGGAAGAGATAACAGCTCAGGGGCGTAAGGTTTCAAGCTCTTGCTGTTTTAAACTCTTGGCCTCCTCCTCTGACTCCTGACCTTAGGCATTAATGTCACCTCTCTGGCTTCAGTTTCTTGACTGCTGAACCAAGGGTGTAGCTCTCTTAACGCAAATCAAAAGTAATGTTTTATAAGTCTCAGAATTGTCACCCAGCCATCGCTAAGAACAGTACTCAGAGTCTCACAGAGGAGACTGGCCAGCATGACTCTGAATTCCGGGAGGATCAGCCAGGGATAGATAAGTCTCTCTTGGCAGCAAGGGCACAGGTCTAGATTCTGCATAGTAACCTCCCTGGTGCTTGGATATGCTGTGTCCCTTGTTCTGTGTGCTGTCTGATGTGTGGAGATTGGTCTGGATGTGGTCTTTGACCTTGGCCAGACAGATCCAAGGCCTCATTGGGGTTCAGCTTGGAAATAAAAGGCTAGGGGAGAAAGGGTGCGGGCAGACATCCTGGGACCTGTCTGCTGAAGTTGGGCCCTCATTTTGTACCCAGAGTTTCTTAGCTGCAATCTGGGCGGGCAGGATCTCTGGCCTGCTCATGGGACTTGATGAGGCCAAGGGAACTGTTGTGGCCAACCTAACAGTGGTGACTGGCTGTGGCTTTTGTGGTCCTAACTCAGGAACAGCACCATGGCTTCTTGGGCCAGTGGGTGCCCTAGCTTGGCTTACTGTATGTGACTCCTGGGCCACTTGCTCTGACTTTGCCTGCTTTTCACAATGTCATTTCCAAGTCCTGGCCATTTCACCACAGCAGCCCCACTGAGCCCTTGGTGATGCCCTCTTACCTCCTAGGTCAGCAAAGAGTAGCCAAAGACCTGCCCCCAATGTCTCCATGCTTCTACCCTTGGTGTAGAGTGCCACTCGCCTTCCCTAGTCACTTTGTGGCTGTGTTATTCTCCAGGCCAAGCAGCCTCTGACCCAGACCTCATGAGGTCAGAGGGCTGAATGGAGAAACATGGCTTCACCCTTGTGGCCTGCCTCCAGTGGGATTGTAGAAGGCTAGCTCAGGCCCCAAACACCTGCAGAATGAGACTTTCTGTGAGGCAAGGCCAACTGTCTACACATCCAGATCCCAGTGGTACCCCTGACCAGAGCAGAGACAGGGTCACGCTCCTCCAAATGCTTCCTGCAGCTTCCTGCTCACCCCTAAGTAGGGTACTCCATCTGTTGTTACTGCCAACCTCCTCCCTCTACCCCTACCCTGACTAAAACTACTTCCTATCCCTGATCCCCTGTGGCGCCTGGAACCCGGCCCTCTTGCCTGCTTCCTTGCCTGGGCTTGTGTTTGTAGTGTGCCTGTACAGCCTCTTCTCTCCATCCTAAAGACCCTCTTTTCTTCCAGGATTTCAGAAAATATGAAGAAGGCTTTGACCCCTACTCCATGGTAAGAGGGAGCGCTCAAGCTCAAGGTGGGATAATTAGAGCTTTATTCTGGCACACAAAGAGCCCCAACAATGCTCCAGATGCTCTTTTCTACAAAGGCTCCATTTAGACAGCTGTGTGTACTATATGTGCAAGCATGTGTTGCATGTATGTATGTGCATACCCTCACATGTGTACGTGTGGGGTAGAGTTATAGCAGCTACCCTTGCTGAGTACTCAAGCTTCATGTCAGGCACAGGTGTTCATAAGGCTCTCTCTTCCATCTCCCCAGTAAGCCTAGAACACAAGGCTGGGCCTTGTTTTGAAAGTGTGTAGGTGCATGCATGTGTGTGCGTGTGTGTCCATTATTGAGGCCAGGGTCACTCTTACCCTTCAGCAAGCCCACAGCTGTCTCCACTCTGATTTTCTGTTTCCAGTTCTCACCAGAGCAGATTGCAGGGAAGGATGTACGACTTCTGCGCATCAAGAAGGTACCTGGTCACAGGGTAGAGGTTGGTCATCAACCTTCTCTACCCTTGCTCATTATACTCCTAAGAGACTCAGCAGGTTCCTGCTCCTCTCCCCACTCTTGTAGGGGTACATAATTCAACCCAGGCCTGTTCTCTCTCATGACTTCCCCATGGCCTCTGCACCGCATAGTTCCATGCCTCCTGCACTCTGAGGCCTGTGAGAGACTTCCTGGTGCTCCACAGGCTGCTGTCTGTGTGTCCACCTAAGACCGGCTTTCCTCCAACCAGGAGGGGTCTCTAGACTTGGCCCTGGAGGGTGGAGTGGACTCCCCCGTGGGGAAGGTGGTCGTCTCTGCTGTTTATGAAGGGGGAGCTGCTGAACGGCATGGTGAGTATGAACTGCCTTTGCCTGATTGTGAGTTGGTAAACCATACCTGATGCCCTGGAGAACAGGCATCCCCTGGCTTCAGATGGCCTCACAGTTGTTCAAGAATATCCAGTCTATCGAGAAAGCCATCTTGCTGGTCTCAGACATTGCCTGAGGCTGTGCCGTGGTGCCAGGACCTGAAGTGGCTTTGCAGGGACTCCAAGGCTAGAGGTAGCAATGAGCTCAGAGTCACAGCTCTGTATTTGTAAGTGGCTACTTTTTATATTATTTTTATTGTTTTATAAAAAGAATTTATTTTTTAAGTTTTTTTAGTTGTTTATATTATATTATATTTAGAGGGTTTTTTTAAAATTTGAATTTGTTTTATTGTGATTCTTTAATTATTTTTTAACTAGGAGAGTTTTTAAGTTGTTAAACTATAGTTAGGACTGAAAGACTTCTGACTGTGCTGCTCAGCTTTCTAACATGGCAGAGGTACTAATAAGTCACGCTTCCCTCCCCAATTCTGAGAAGCAGGATTTGGAGTTATGTTGTTAAGCCTACAGCTATGTTTTTAACCTTGTAAGTAGCGGCTGGGAGAAGTCTCTTAGTACTATGGCCCATAACAGAGACTGGAAATTCACCAGCATCTCTTGTAGGCAGCTGTTGGGAGATGCATCTCTTTGTTGTTGTGGTTGGCATGAGACTGTGAGATTAGGAAGTCTACTGTCACTTTGTTTTTGTGTGTTTAGAGTATTTTAAAGTATTTTTTATTGCTCCATGTTAGGCACCATTTGTATTTAAAAGTTTTTGTTAGTTTTGTTTTTTGTCTCTTCGAGGCCCCTCAGTCCACAAAGTTCTCCCACCTATGGTTTTACAGCTGCTTATAAAATAATTACTCAAAGGCTTATATTAACTACAAACTGGCCTATGGCTCAGGCTCATTACTAACTAGCTCTTACAACTTAACTCAGTTCATTTTTATTAATCTGTGTATTGACACGTAGGTCTGTGGCTTTACCTGTGTTCCATTATATCTTGCTTTCTGGGCAGCAGCCTACAGCATTTTGACTTTGCTTTACTTTGTTTTTTATCTCTACTTAGATTTCCCACCTGCCTCTAAGGTGCCTTGCCACAGGCCAAAACAGTTTCTTTATTAACCAATAATAATAAAATACATTCACAACATACAAAAAGACATCCCATACCACAGCTTCTTATAGTAGCAGGTTTACCAGCCAAGGAAGGATGGGGGGGGGAGTGTTGGTGGGAGGGGCCCCAGAGGGCATGAGATGCAGTGAAGGAAGGAAGCCTGTGAGGGAGGAGAGGGCATCAGAGAGCAGGGAGAAGCATCCTGGTAGAGCAGGTGGGCTATGGAACAAGTCATATACCAGGCATTAGTCTAAGGATCTGGCTCACAACCCTTAAGAATTTCACAATTTTCACTCACTGAATCCATTCACAACCTCCAGCTATCTACCATAGTATTCTCATTTCCCATCTTAGAAAATGGGACCTGTTGAGATCAAGCCATTTCTTCAAGGAGCTCCAGCCAGTAAAAGATGTAGGCAGGACTTGAACCCAGGCAAATTGGCCATTTGGTTTAGTGCCCAATATAAGTAGCACCTCTAAAGAGGTCTTTCCCAGCCTGGTCCCTCCCACAGTAATGAACCACACAAAGCCCTGAATCAGGTACATGTCAGAAGTAGTTCAAATGTCCAATCTGCTTTTTCCTGAAGGTGGCGTTGTGAAAGGGGATGAGATCATGGCCATTAATGGCAAGATTGTGACAGACTACACCCTGGCTGAGGCTGAGGCTGCCCTGCAGAAGGCCTGGAATCAGGGCGGGGTGAGAACGAACTCCTCCTTCCCTACCCCTCCCTTATCACCTGCCTCAGACCCTGGTGTCTGAAGTCTGGTCTTACAATGGCAATGACCCAGTCCATGGCTGGTACTCAAGGTCCAGACAGTGGACCTGAAAGGCTATAGCTCTGAGAATTGCCACATCTTACTTAGTCTTGAGTCCCAACAGCCAGTGGCACAGAGTCTAGACTAACCCCTGTAAGCCCATAGAACTCCAGGGTCTTCTATGAGGGTGTGCTAAATAGGAATCAAGAGAGTGTCGGGCTGCTGGTGAGTAAACAGACTAGAGGACAGATGAAAAGCGACTGGTAGTCTGTCCCATGCTTAGCAGATATGAAGTGGTAGTCACTCACGCCGTGCACAACCCATGCCACTGTGTGCAGGCAGCTGAGCCTGAGGTATTAAGTTCAGTGCCGAGGAAGCTGACCAGATGGGCCTGGGACCCACATGACAGGATGTGGAGAAGAGAAGACCAACGGGTAACACGATGACTGACTTGGGTGATCTGAAAGACTGTATTAGGACAGAGGGAGCAGTTGTGTTCTGTGCTTCTGGAGGGAGGTCAAGGGTGGGGAGTGAGTTAAGCTCCATCTTTGGAGCTTTGGCACAGAGGTGGGGAGGGCAGTGCTATGTCAGGACGTGCCAGTGGGCACACTCAAGACTGGGGCAGACAGTGCTGAGCAAGCTGACAGTGGGGATGATGCCACTGAGGGGCTGAGCATCAAGATCAGAGAGTGAGGCCCAAAGAACCTGTGTTTGCTATGGCTCAGGGTTACAGGTACAGCTTGTCAGTGGTACACTTCCCTAGAATGTACCCCAGACTTCAAGGGGTCACATCTGTGAGCCCATGTATGATTCTAAAGTGGCTGCCCAGCCCTGGTCCATAGATTCACATGGGAACTGGGTGCCAACTGAGCATCTTGCAGCCCTGCTTCTGGGAGAGAGCTTTACTAGGGTATGGGTCTCCAGAAGGGAATATCAGCACTGGCTGATGCTGGCCTAGGAAGCCCAGGAGTGGAAGAGAACACCAAGCAGATTCATCACCCACCCCTCCGTGTGCCTTATGGTCACACGGTTTCTCTCCACAGGACTGGATAGACCTCGTGGTTGCTGTTTGTCCCCCCAAGGAATATGATGATGAGCTGTAAGTGTGTGTAGGCACCCCGCCCTTGCACCCCCTGCCCTCCCAGGATTCAGGCCATCTTCCTCCAGCCTCACCTAGTGAAAAGGATACCTTGGGCACACATGTGCTGTCAATCATGGGACCTAGAACACCCTGGGCTAGAGACACCCAGGAAGCGAGTCAGGGGCCTGAGTAGTGTTGGCTCACATTCACTGGCCCACACTAGCATAGCCACCATTCCACATGCCTTAAAGAATCTGTAGTGCCGATGGAGCCCAGGGCCCAGGACGGAGAGCCAAAAACCCAGCACAGGGAGAGGTCCTGCGGGGCCCCACCTAGCAGTAACTGAGTCCTGTTTCCTGCTTCACTCTGCATGTGTAGCTCTTGTTTTCCCTCTCCTGCAGCCGAAAGCCCCCAGCTGGTCGGAAAGCAGCTTGAAGCCTATGAGCCCCTGTGCAGACACGGGTTCTTCCTGCAGCTGGAGCCCACGGTGACTAGGCAGGGCAGCTGCAGGGTCCTGTCTGCCCATGCTGCATGCCATGTGCTGCCCATGATCCTGGCAGGTTCTTTGGACTAGTATCTGAAGGGAGATAGAGGCAGCCTGCAGCAATGTCTCTCTCTTGGGGCTCCTATCAGTGGCTGGGTCGATGGAATTTAAGGGATGCACAAAGCCCAGCTGGGAGCTCTGGCTTGTGTCCTGGGAGCCCTGATGCCATAGCCCTTGGGACCTGCTTTGGGTCACACTCAGATTGTAGTGGAAGGCAGTGATCCTTCCCACTGGACTAGGCTGGAGAACAGGGAGGCCCACTGAATCTCCCCACCAGGGCCTCTCTTACCCATGAGACCCCTGCAGGAGCCCTGCACTCTGCTCATGCAGAGCCAAGCCATTCAGGCTCTTTAAGCTGGTCCAAAGAACCAGGGTTGGTGGGTTCTGTTGATGTGCCCTGTCCTATCCCAAGCCCTGCTTTGGGACATTGTGGTTGATCTCCTTCCCTCTTTGATCTGGGCCCTCTCTGGCACACCATGGAGCCAGGCTTTGGAGTGTGCTCCCCTCTCTGTGTCCTGTGTTCAGAGGCTGTGACACTGGAGTTGATTGTGGCCTAAAGCCTACAGCCAAGGAGGCTCCAAGCATGAGCTTGTTAGTAACTTCTCTTAACAATTTTCCCAAAATATTGCTCATGCTCATGCTCCAAGACAGTGGGCCTGGCCCACCATATCCTTGATGGCCATTTTGTCACTTGCTCTTGACAAGTGACTCCTGCTGCCCCCTCCATCTTTAACAACTCTTCTCTCTTCTCACTGGCTTTCTGTGTGCTGTGGCTAGTGTGAGCCGAACTGAGAGGGGCCCCTGAAGGCTGGCAGGGCCATGTGCTGCCATAGTGGAGCCAGCTGTGGACAGAGAGTCATTCACAAGGTTTGTCCAGCCTGTTTCCTCTTTCCCACAGGACCTTCTTTTAAAGCCCAGAGAGAGAAACCAGCCAGACTCCATCCTGGAGTCTAGCAAGCTTTGCAGCTAGCCCCTGAACACCATCACCAAGAATGCAAATGGCCTGGTCCCTCCTCAGAAGACCACCCACTGAGAGCAGCTGCCTTATAGAGATGCCAGCTCCCATCTCCCATTTTTTCCAGCTCTATGAAGCCAGCCAAAGCTGGCCGCTCCCCTTCTCTGTCTCTCTCCTGCTGTCATCACTACTGGAAACCTTACTGAGCTCACTAATAAACAAGACTGACTCCTTTTTCAGCTTCTGGGATGACTGTGTGTGGACAGCAGATTCGAGGCCGTTAAAGGAAAACCTGGAAGGTTGTGGCCTGTGGCTGTGGTGTGAATGTGACATGTGGAGGGCTGATGGCCAGGCCTGGCTCGGGCCTAAGGAGGAGGTAGAGGGAGCTCGGAGCTGGGCTTTGGGGTGTCCCTGGCAGAAGGAATGAAGGTGTGTGTTAGGCTTTGTCTTGTTCGCCTCAAAGAGGCATCTCAAGGTGTAGAGTGATTCAGCTGCTGTCATAGGCTACACTGCACCTCCTAAGGTTGCCTGGGTGGAGCAGGGAGGGACAGAGGTACTGAGTCCCCCCCC
Organism: Sigmodon hispidus; assembly: GCA_004025045.1. Classification (NCBI taxonomy): domain Eukaryota; kingdom Metazoa; phylum Chordata; class Mammalia; order Rodentia; family Cricetidae; genus Sigmodon; species Sigmodon hispidus. The sequence goes on from PVIH01005035.1 coordinate 93,525, forward strand.
CCCCGAAAAAATATAAGAAAAAAAGATGTGAGCTGGAACAAGAGAGGGTCTCTTGGATACTCTCTGGAGAGAGCTGTCATCCCATATTGAACCCAAAATACACAGCATTAATCAGATAACATTGGAAAGTTCCAGATGGCTTGTATAAAGTAGGGCTTAGGGCAGGCCCTAGGGAACAGCTGAAGTCAGAATCTACAGGGGACGGGGCCAGGCATGAGGAATCTCTGCAGTAACACAGGACTGCTCACACACATCTAGTGCCCTCCACAAATGACAGAACCCTCTTCTGTACCTAAGGGCTGACAGGGGGTGCTGACTGATCGGTGCCACAAGGCACCATAGAATCTGTTCCCATCCCTAGACATTCAAAAACACTGAAGTTGAGTAGGGTGGCTTGTCAGAATCCCAAGGTGCTGAGAAGCTGCCCTTTATTTTGTAATACCCCGTAGAAACACAAGCCTGAAAGGCAGGGGACCTGAAGATGCTCCTGACTCTCAGCTCTGGGCATCCTGTCCCTCTCACTGAAGTTGCTTCCCATGGCTGATCTGGGTTGCTGAGCCAGCTCTGAGCTTTACACCTCTGTCTCTGGAGAGCTGAGGCCATGGTCTCTGCCCTCAAGTGCTCTCTTTGGGTCTGAGCAGCTGGAAAGCAGCTTTGCAGCCGAGTCCAGCCTGCTCCTCATTCCCAGAGTCATAAAAAGATCTGTTTCCAGAACTTAGGGCTCTGGTCTCTCCTCTCCATGACTGACAGTCCTTTGATCTCAGAGCCATGGGCTGGCCCTGACTCTGAGGACAAAAGGAGCAGAACCAGGTGGAAGAGAGAAGGCAGGTGGGCTGTCTGGCACAGGAGCAGCAGTGGGTGGGGTCAGGCCTGCTGGGGGTTTACAGCTGGAATTAGCAGGATTGAGATCACAGTCCCCTGTCTTCAGGAGGTAACATTTACACAGGGCCAAAGCTATGCTCATTCAGTCTCAGTCGCTTCTCCAGCTAAAGGAGAATATGATGTGACACGCTCTAGTAGCGTTGGGCAAGGGAAGGAAGCCATAACTCCAAGGTAGCCATGCAGTCAGGACTGCGAAAGCACCCAACTGCTGTGTGCTGTGGTGGATGTTAAGGGTTACAAGTGCATTTTGCTCACAGTATTTCCTGCTTAAGGTGTTACTATCTTTGGACCAGGAGGGCCTCCATAGACCTGTATGTTAACGCTCCACTGTTGGTGCTATTGAGAAGTAGGGACATTGAAAGGGGAAGTGCCGGGGCTGGAGAGATGGCTCAGCGGTTAAGAGCACTGTCTGCTCTTCCAGAGGACCCGGGTTCGATTCCCAGCACCCACATGGCAGCTCACAACTGTCTGTAGTTCCAGTTCCAGGCAAACACCAAGGCAAATAATTAAATAAAATAAAAAAAAAGTGTTAAAAAAAAAAAGAAAAAGAAAAAAAAGAAAAGGGAAGTGCCAGGTCTTTGAGGGTCTCCCGCAGGCCCATGCCTTTGGTGGCACTGTTTTGGAAGGTTGTGGGTTCTTTAGGGAGTGTAGCCTTGGGAGGAAGTAGACAGCAGGGGGTGGGCCTTGAGGCCTTATAGCTCCTAGTCTCACTTTCCGAGCTCACTAATTCCTGCTACAGAAGCTGCTGTAGGCTCCTGTACCATGCCCACCCCATTATGAGGGCTGTATCCCTTCCTGCCCTGTCTCCTGCCAGTCACCTCCTTGGTTCTGGCCACAGTGACTCTGGGATTCTGGTCTGGCCATCCATGTTCTGTTATTTTTCTGGATCCTTGTGCTTGTCTGCTATCTTCATCTCTTTGCCTTCAAACCCACAGGAACTTTCTGTGCACCCTTCAAGGCCTAGACCATCCAAGAAAGGAAGCCTGGAGTTTGGCATGGGTGAGAACTCAGTGAGCTGTGAGCTAGCTGTTCCTTTGACTCTTAGGGCTGGAATTGACGGAAAAATTCAACTCTAATGGACAGCTTAAGTAGGGGGAAAGAGTCCAGATGTGTTTGAGGAGGTTTTGTCTGAGCCAGATGCTAAAACAAAGGGACTGGTACTCCCTTCTAGATTCCTGTATCAGCCCAGGTTCTCCCAAAGAATAAAAAGTATAATACACACATTACATATAAATAATGTTTTTTTAAACACTTTTATTTATTTCTAATTATTTGCCTTGGTGTTTGCCTGGAACTGGAACTACAGACAGTTGTGAACTGCCATGTGGGTGCTGGGGATTGAACCCGGGTCCTCTGGAAGAGCAGACGGTGCTCTTAACCACTGAGCCATCTCTCCAGCCCCCATAAATAATGTTTTATATATGGAGAACTTTTAAATTGGTTATTGTGTTACTTTTAAATTTTTTAATTTATTATGTGTACAGGTGTTTTGTCAGCATGTCTGTGGGTCATATGCATGCAGTGCCATCAGAGGCCAGAAGAGGGCAGCAGATGCCCTGGAACTGGAGTTATAGATGGTTGTAAGCCTCTATGTGGGTGCTAGGGATCCAACTTGGGTCCTCTACAAGAGCAGCCCATGCTCTTAACTTCGGAGCCATCTCTCCAGTGCCTGCTGTGTTAGTTTGTAAGGAACAGGCTCACACGAGTATAGTCTCAAGCAATTCTGACATTGTAGGGGAAAGTGGCTAGCCAAGGAAACCCACGCTGGCTCTGGAATCCAGAGTCAGTGAAAGAAAACCCACCCAAGCTCTAAACCCAGAGCTAGTGAAAGAGAATCCCCTAGCCCTGAACCCAGAGCTAGTGAAAGAAACACACCCTGGATTTAAGACCTGAGCCAATAAAATACATTAATTCCTAAACCCAGAACCAAAAAGAAATGTGCCCTGGCTCTGAAACCAGCACCAAAGAAACACACTTTGGCCCTGGAATCAGAGAGAGTGAAAGAAATGTGCCCTGGCCTTGAAATTAGAACCCAAAAGCCCAAAAGAGCCAGTGAAAGAAACATACTTTGGCCCTGAAACTAAAAACAAAATCAGGGTAAAAAGAAATGGAAAAGTTCTGATTCCCACCCTGGAAGTTTCCCTAGAAAGCTCTGCCCCGCAGGAAGCCCTATCTAGGTCCTGAGCCCACAGCCCACAGCCTCCCTCCTCCTCGTCCTCTCCTACCCCGGGCTGAGGCAGCCATCCTCTCCTGGACCCTACTGTCATGAGCACATACCCCAGTTACAGGGGAAGAATGATCACCCTTGAGTCGAGCTTGGTCCAACACTCATTTATTTACACAATTAAGATTAGTACAAGGGTATAGGGTTTCTCTCAGGCTCACGGAGATGGGAGTACCGGGCTCAGCCTTCCTTGATGGGCCTCGTCTGCAGTGAGGACTGGATCTCAGGTTTCTCTGGCAGAGGGGAGTCGTCCTGTGTCTCCGTGTGAGGGCATCTGATGAGCTCTGATTGGTCGAGGCCTCACTTTTATACTAGTTTCTTTCCTGTCACCCCAAGCACTCTTAGCCTGATTGCATCATTCACTGCTTAGCACACTTACCGCTCTTATGTCTTATTCCCACTATGCTTCCACTATGCTTATCACTCCTGACCAGGGTTTTTACCCTAGGACTTACATGCTCCTTACACCTTCCTTCCCAATAAATCTCTTGAATGAGGTTTGGATGAAGATCTTCTTTCTCCGGAGCAGCAGCAGGGGAGCCTGGACAGATGAGCTGAAGGAGCGAAGCTGTAACACTCTCACTGCCCGGGGCACCTTCCTTGGCTGGGCCGAGTTGTTACACTCCCTGAACAGAGAGCAGTGTGAAACAGAGAAGTGTAGCCTTCAGCAGCTACTGTAGCAACTCTGCCCGGAAGACCCTCCCTTGCGGAGCAGAGCTGTTAACACTGGGAAGCCTTTCCCTGAAAGAGGGCTGTAAGCTGCTGTCTAGGCTTGCTGTGGCCTGTGGTGTTCACTAGCTCCCGAATGCCTGAATGCTTTTCCATTCGAGCTGTAGTATGCCTGGGCTCCCAACTGCCGGGATCTCTTTCCATCTGGGCTGCACTGGGCTGCACAAACATCTACAGACACCAAGCATGGTCGGGGCACATTCAGTGCAAGTATAAACTGGTCATTGGCAGAATGCTGTCCTCCATGGGAATATCAGCATTTTTTAAAGCATGTGTGGGCAGGTGTGGTGGTGTATGTACACATGTATGCAGGGGCACACACTTGGATATTTACATAGGTGCTGGGGATTTGAACTTGGGTCCTCAAGCATGTACAGGCCCCCTTGCTCACTGACCCTTCTCTCCAGCCCCTATTGTGAGCTGACTAAACAGGAGAAGGTCCACCACACTGTGGAGAACAATCACCCAGAGTCCACTGATGTAAGTGTTAATCCCACCTCCATAGAGAAGCATCTAGATGTGTTTGCCCAGATGTCTGGGTGCTGTGACCTGCCAAGCTGACACACAAAATTAACCATCTCTTAACTCTGCCTCACTCTGGCCAGCTTCATTCTCAGAAGCCAAGGAAGCTGCTGTTATTCTAAACCTTTGTCCCTGTAGCTCAAGGTAGAATATGGCCAGCCTGTTGGGCCAGGTGAGGTCAGCACTGCTCCACCATATGGACTCCATAAAGAGGAAGGGTCTGTTCAGAAGGAAAACAGAAAGAGAAGTGGCCTGAGCTGCTGCTAAGGGCATCTGCAGATGACCCCACCTCAGAATGGCCTTTCTCTGCCTTTCCTTCCCCATGTCCCTCATGGGAGGAGTCTTCTTCCCAGTGTGTCTCCAGCTTCTGGGGGCATGTGTGTTGTGGGGAAACAAGGGTGGACCCTGTGACTTAGGACTCCAAGACTGAGACACTGGGGTTCCCAACAGCCAATCCTCAAATGCCCTGAGAAGTGAGACTTGCAGTCTCACCTGGCCACCTTCATTACCTACTTTCCTGGTTTTTAAATCATAAGATGCTACATAGTAGGATTGTGAAAGTCAAAAGAGTCAAGGACAAGAAGCTTAGAGAAGCCCTTGACTCATCGACTAATATTAACTTCTTAAGAATCTGGGATTCATACTGGAAAGAGCAGACTGGGACCATCTCACCTGAGGATGGAGTTTCCTAAAGGTGCACTCTGGGCAAATGGTGGTGCCTTACCCTGCCTTTGGACACTCACACCTGTGTCAATTTCTTCTCTCCATGCAGTGCAGAGCTTTTTGCATGGGTGCAAACACGTGGCTGCGTGTGTGTGTGTGTGTGTGTGTGTGTGCGCGCACACACACACACACTCCTCCCCTTTCTCTAGGGGAGCAGGGTTACCACTGGTTGGATGTGTATGCTTACACGCATGCTCACATATATATGCTGGGTTTTAAATATTTATCTTCATTACTTTTATTCTGAATCCATAGAGCCCCTAATCCACTCCCTGTCTCCATGTGCCTAGTGGAGGCAACTCCTGCAAGTGGACTTCTACAGCATTTTGTCTCTTTGTGATTGGTTTATTTTGCTTATTAAAATTCCTCAGGTAGAAGGGACGTGAAAGAGAGAAAATGATAATGAAGAGAATCGAGGAAGCTCACTCCTGTTTCAGCACCCACCTGTAATCCTAGCACTCTGGAGGTAGAGACAGAAGAACTAGTTGTAGGTCATCCTCAGCTATATATCAAGTCCAAGGCATTGAGGCCAGCCTGAGCTACATCCGAGTTTGACCAAAACAAACGTGAGAGACAGAGACTGAACATGCTCGATGTGCATTAGATCCACAAATGCAAACCCCTTGCTTTGTTTGGCTAACACATTTCATTAAAATGTTTAAAAATTTTATTATGATTTAATTTCTTTTGTGTGCACATTTGGTTTTTTTAAGATTTATTTATTATGCATACAGTTTACAGAAGAGGGTACCAGATCTCATCATAGATGGTTGTGAGCCACTGTTTTTTTAATATTTATTTATTTATTATGTATACAGTGTACAGAAGAGGGCACCAGATCTCATCATAGATGGTTGTGAGCCACCATGTGGTTGCTGGGAATTGAACTCAGGACCTCTGGAAGAACAGTCAGTGCTCTTAACCTCTGAGCCATCTCTCCAGCCCCATGTGCACGTTTGTATATGTTGCACACGTTTGTATATGTTGCACACGTGTATGACGGTCAGAGAACAGCTTTCGGGACTCAGTTCTCTTCTATCATACGTGTCATGAGGTCCAGCTCAGGTCATAAGGCTTGGTGGCAAGGGCCTTCACTCACTGAGCTGGATCACCCACCCTCATAAAAAACAAAAAACAAAACCCTGCATTTTTAAAGGGACAGTTATGTCTCCTGTGGTTCACACAGTTGTGTCATATCCTGGGATTTCCTTCTATTTTTCTTTTTCCTTTTTGTGGTCCTGGAAATGGCCTCAGGGCTTTTATACACTGGAGAGTCACAACTGAGATGCCCCATCTGGCCACAATTCTCTCTCACCCTTCCTCCTAAAGACTGGATACTGCCTAGCCCATCCTGCCCTCAGCTAGGGGGGCCAGTGTGACTACCCACCAGAGTCCACCTCATTCTTCCTGTTGCTATTTGCCTCATGCATATTTGTCTAGCCCTTTGAGACTGCTTCAGCAGCCAGCACAAACTTGGAAGTATGATTTCTGAGCCCTTTGGGACAGAACTGTCACCTAGACAGACAGCTACAGCCTGGTCCTCACGTCTGCAAAGGGCAAAACATCTCCAGGGAAAGTGGAAGCAAAGACTCTTGATTTCACACCAAATTTCCCGGTCGACAGAGGTCCCAGGGATACCTACATGAGCACAGAAAAATTCAGAGACTTGATCTCTGTGCAGTCCACGTGTGGATGTGCATCGTGCTGGTGGAAGGGTGGCAGAGAACAGCAGATTCTCAGGGGCATGCTAGGAAAGCAGTAACAGCAGAGATGCTCCCTCTGCCTGCTTGTGGCACAGGTGACTATTCTGACCATAGGCTCTTTATCAGATAAGGGGACTTTAGGGCCATGAAGCAAGAGTCTACTGTGTAGGGTTTATCATACAGCTTACAGGGACCACAGAGCCAAATGCTACCAGATACAGAGCAAAACTATTGACACAGTCCAACAGCCTTCCGGCCACCTGGCCTCCTTGGGCTGCTGCTTCCATGACAGAGTCCACAGTGAGGTTTGACGAAGATTCACTAGTCTCAGGAGGGACTCCAAACTTTTATGAGAGTTTCAAAAGTGCCCCTGACTCACCAGAGCTTATATCCACCCTGATAATTAAACATAATAAAAGCCTGAAGTATGGGTCTGGGGAAACAGCTCAGAGAGTCAAGCATGAGGACTTGGGTTCGGATCTCCAGAACCCACATACAGTCGCGTGGGCAAGTCTGAAACCTGAGCCATAGTGAGATAAGAGGTGGACTCTCCCAAGAAGCTTTGGGCCAGCGGGCCATCCACAGCAGAGAGCAACTAAAGTATTTTGTCTCAAACAGGATGGGGAGTGAGGAAGAACACTTGAAATTGTCCTCAGATCCTACATGTATGCAGTGGCATGTGACTATCTGCACATAGATATGCACACAGAACACACATACACTAAACAAACATAATCCTGAATAGTGAGGTACTGGAAACACCCCAAAGGTAAAACAGTTCCTTTGATGCATTCAGTATGCTCCCCACTTTTTCTCTAGCAATTTGTATGGTGTCCAGCACACAGCAGGTGCTTAGTATAAGTGCATCACTATATAAGTAAAGAGCAACCTACTAAGAGCAGAAAGAGAATGTGCCTGATGACATAATGTATGTCAATGAGAAAGCTGAAACAAGTTTATAAACATCAATTTTCCACTTTGTTGAGTGAGCAAACAGCTGTTAACACTGGAGGGTAAACACCATCTCTGATTGAACTGGTCATTCACCTATCCACTCAGTCATTCATCCAGTTAACAAATATTGATTGAAATTATTTAACTCTGCCAATATCTCATGAGTCTCAGCCTCAGCCCTACAGATCTCCCAGCACAGCAGGGAGACTGATCCAGCAGTGAACCTAACACAGGGCTGCTGCTAGAGGAGAGACCTTTCAGGGGACCTGCCTTTGGTGGGAGGCAAAGAAACCTTCAGTAGGAAGGGACACTCAAAACCAGTATTGAGGGCTCAGAAGCTGGTCATTGGATGGCAGGGAAAGCAGGGATGCTGTCCCAACAGCACCGGCATCTTGGTGTCAAGGTGGCTTGTGGGATGGATGGTGGCCAGTTTGTAGGAATGCAGGCTATGTGGAGAAGGCCTCAGCTGGACAATCTAAAGCAAGCACCAGCAGTCTATCCTCCTTCCCACATCAGGATCCATGACCTTTCTCAGAGTACCTCGTCATACCGAGATTCACAAGGTCACCTGTGTGTCTGAAAACGCATTGCAGCTCCACGTATGTGTACGCTTCCATAGTTCCTTCATAATCTGCCTCTCTCCACCTGGGGAGACAGGGATGCCACCACCACAGTCCCCTAAAGTTCCCAGCAAGCCCTGTCTCCAAGCATTTATCTCCCTTTCTTTCTTCTCTTGTCCTTTTCTCCTCTTCACCATTGACCTTCTTTACCTAACCAGACCATAAGGCCTGAGAGCAGAGATGACCTGTTGTCCCTAGCTGAGAGGCAATGTGGTAGGCCTCTGGCTGTCACACTCCAGCATGTCCATCACCAGAGAGCAAGCTTTGGTGCTTCACTTCCAGACTCCATAGGTTGGGCTTGCCCTGAAATCAGGTACCTCCAACAAAGCACCAATTAGTGCTAATGGCTGGGGACACTTCAGTAGCCACTGGGACCAAACTGGGTTCCAGCAGATGTTCGGAATCTTACTGAGCAATGTGAACAATGGTAAGTCACTTAGCCTCTCTGGGCCTGTTTCCCAAAGACACAGTACTACCCATTTTGCAGATTATAGAAGAACCCGATCTGCCCAGGGCAACTCAGATTGAATGCCCTTTGCTGACTTTCTCATTACAGCTCATAGCACCCAGGGCTGAAACAGGCTCCAGTTAGATGACCAAGCAGAACCCACCCACACACATCCTGTCTACCCCAGAACCCTAGCTCCCAACCCCCCGGAAGCTAGTCTTTGCAACAGGAGAAGAATTTGATGATTTTTTTTCCAGCTCTCAAGGAAAGGATAACATCTCTCTCCCTAAACCACTATGGTTGTTCTTCACCTTAGCATTAAATATATTCACCAATTTAAAATTTTAATGTACACATTACCACTAAAAATAGATTTGGCTCTACATAGGTCCTATGGGAGCACTTTAACAATATGATCACAGAGCAGATAAATGTCAGCTCATGGTTGTGAGTCTGCCACAAGGTCCACATCCACCTGAGTGGAGGAATCTTTGGTGGAGGGGCTTTCTCCTACACAGAATCAGTCACGAGGCTACCCAGCTTCAACACTACCTACAGCCACTGACACCAGTGCACAAGCATCTAAGTCCATTCTGGTTGCTGTGACAAAGGTACCATGAACTGGCTGGCCTAGAACAACAGACTTATTTCTCATGGTTCTGGTGGCTGCTAAGTCCAAGGCCAGGAAGCCAAGAGATTTGATGTCTGTCAAAGCCTGCTTCCTCTCAGACAGCATCGTGCTCCCTGTAACCCACATAAGAGTGAACGTCAATGAGTGTTCTGGGGTCTCTTATAAAAGCATGAGTCTCATCATAAAGGCAAGTCCCTTGTGACCCAAAGGCCCTGCCACCTAATGCCATCACCTTGGGCATTAGGATTGGGAGACATAAACATTTAGTCCTTTTCTACAAAGAAGTTAGGTATATCCATGACAGAGAGGCACACACATTGACCAGATAAGGCTAAATAAAAAGAAGGGTTTGCTCTGTGAACACTGCTTCCAGACATGTCTTTACTGCCACCCTCCATGTCACACCACCTTCCATACACCTAGCTCCTACCCTTCTTTTTGCCTTGATGTTTTACTCTACCCGTGTGTGTGGTGATATGTTATGTATTTAATAAAACCAGCCTGGAATACCAGAGAACAGACTCACCCACAGCTGGTCAGATACCCGCCCTCCCACAGCAGACTTCAAGCCCAGGCAGGCTCTGTTCATGAACTGGAGCTAAAGTCCCACTATAAATGTATTGGGCCTCATTTACAGCCATCTTGGGGTACACGTGGCCCCCAAGCCACAAATTAGACATACTTCCTAAGAGGGATGAAAGTGGCCAGAGGAGGCAGAGCACTGGTCTGGTCTCCGCCTGCTTCTGGGCTAGTCCTCCAGGCTGACACTGAGTCTGTGGGAGGCACCAAATGCAGCAGAGAGACGTCCTTGTTAGCTTTGCCTGATGGGGATTCTGCTACTTTGGGTCAGGGAGAGGAAGCAGGTAGCATATTACAGGATCTCACATCACTTTACTAGCCTGCAAATTAGATTCTGTAAGAAACAAGAATCTGAACTTGTCATTGCATGTCCTCAAGTAGGCAGGCAGCCAGGCTGAAAGGCGATCTTGGCTCATGGTTTAAGGGGTCACAGTGCATCACAGCCAGAGAAGCATGGTGGGAGAGCATGCGCTCATGCTGTATCAGCAGGGCAGCAACAGAGGGAGGGGACAAGGCTAGGGCTCTGCTCTCCAGCAGTTCTGCAGCAACCCACCTTCTCCAGCTGCCCCCACTTCTGGAAAGTTCCACAACCTTGCAAAGTAGATGGAAACTGAAGTTTAAACATACAAGCCTGCAACACAGACTGTGCATGGGAATTGTCATCCTTGGTTGAGTGACCTCAGAGAGATTGCCTCTTAGATCAAAACTCTAGCAATGTTGGGTGTGGTAACATATGTCTGTAACCCTACCCCTAAAGAAGCTGAGACAGGAAGATCAGGAGTTCAAAGCCAACCTTGGCTATATAGCAAGTGTGGTATTTTAAATGAGACTGGTCCCATAGGCTTATATATTTGAATGCTTGATCACTAGGGAGTGGCATGATTTGAAAGGATTAGGAGTGTGTAACCTTGTTGGAGGAAGTGTGTCACTGAGCTTTGTGGTTTCAAAAGCCCAAGTCAATCCCAGGGTTTCTTTTTTCCTGCTGCATGCAGATCTGGATGCAAAATTCTCAGCAACTTCTCCAGCACCATGTCTGCCTGTGTGCTGCCAAGCTTTCCACCATGATGCTGATGAACCAAACTTCTGAACTGTAAGCCAGCCCTAATTAAACACGCTCCTTTATAATAGTTGCTGTGGTCATAGCAACTATTATAGAACACTGCAATAGAACACTGGCTAAGACAGCAAGTTTGAGGCTATCCTGGCCTACACACGCTATTCTGGTCTACACAAGACCCTATCTCAAACAAACAAAAAAAACCTTAACTGGCAAGAACAACATTTAATTTGTATAAAAAGCCCACATCTCAACAGGCCAACAGAAAACAAATGTTCACCTTGGCTGTTGTTAGGAGTTCCTCTGCTATGCCTCTGGTTATATGATGTCGACATTGGGGCAGGCTGCTCCTTACTCCTGTATCAACCCATCATTCCTGTATAATTGAGGATCCCCAACCACCAGCAGTCTGTGGCTCTTCCTGGGGGCTAGGGAAGCTAGCATGATCTAGATGGATTATCTAATACAGTCTACACACACCATCACTGGTGGCTAGATTCCCAGCCAGCTCTCCATTTGGTTGGTAGTGAGGCAAGGCAGAGTGTGAGAGGTCCAGGGTTCCAGGCAGAATATCTGCCTCTACCTTAGTTGTCTCATCTCAGTTCCTGCTTCCCACCAGGCCACAGCTTCACTGTCATGGTGGTAAAGGAGACAGGAGGTGTCTTTCTCTATTAGCACCAATAGCCCTGCATTGTTCTCTGTACTTCTGCCACAGTATTCTACAGCATAGGAACAACTGCTCAGCTTCATCAGTGTGACAGGGTCTAGAATCTCCAAAGAGAAGAGAGGTCTCTGGGATACCTGTGTATGAGTTTTTAGAATAGGCGAACAGAAATATGAAGATGCATCTTAAGTGTGGGTCAAACCATCTCCTGGGCTAGGATCCTGGACCAATAGAAAAGAGAAAGCACTGAACACCAGCATCCATCTCTCCCTGCTTCCTGATTGCAGAAGCAATGTGACAGCCACCTCATGCTCCTACTGCCACATTCCCTGTCACAGTGCACTGTACCCTTAGACTCTTCCTTAAACAATTTTTTGTCACAGCAAAGTCACTAAAGATGATACACATTGAATTTTGCTTGTATTTTTAACCAGCCTATTATTGATTGGGATAGTGGAAAGATTAACTTCCTAAATTGCCATCTATTTCATTGTTGACATTATGATCATGAGGGTGCCCTCTGTGGTCATCCAGTTAGCCACACAAAGGCCTGAGTAATATCAGCACCAGAAGAGCCACGTCTGCCTTGCCTGCCAGTGAGAGTTGGACCCCTAAATCCAGGTCAGTTTTTGCTCTGCTAGAAGATGGTTGCAGATTCTCAAAGTGGGATACTCTGGCTTAGAGCATGCCTCCAGTGTCTGACCTTCTAGTATGCTGCAAGAGAAGTATCAGGGCCTCCAGAGTGAGCGAGCCCAGAGGCCTGCCCTCACTGTATAGACACACACAAGTGTTTTTCATCCATAAAGGATGACACACAGTGTGTGTTCCTCCATGCCTGTGTCTGAAAAATGTTTCCATCTCAGTGTGCAACCCCCTTTCCTTCTCTGACTTTGCCCACTGTGGTCCCAGGAAGACAACACTATGTATTCTGCTTGTGTGTTCTGTTCATTGGCCCTGTGCTAGTCAGCATTTGAGGTGATTCCACAAATCTGAAGTGATTCAGCTACAGAGTGATCTTATCACACCTCTTTGGGCAGCTGACACCATGTTTTTTAAGAGAACTGTCAAACTCATGTGTCAGGCAGTGGGCTGTGTGGTCTCACTTTAGGGCTAGATGTGGGGAGTAGATGTCCCTGATTGTGTCCTTGAGGTAAACGGGTCCCCAAGACTACAGACTCAACACTCTTACGTCTACCTGCAGTTCTCTTCACTAGAACTTTTTGGACTATAAATAAACTTATAAAAATAAACTTTTGTTTACTTTCAGGGCTTAGGAAAGGTAAGTGTAGGGTTGTGGTGGGCACTGGATGTTCACAGAGAACATGCCTCCCCCACATGCAAAGCCCTTTTGTTGTATAAGGTTCTGGCCCGAGCTATCTGGGCCTGGATCAAAGGTTCAGACCCGGGGCTGGAGAGATGGCTCAGCGGTTAAGAGCACCGTCTGCTCTTCCAGAGGACCCGGGTTCGATTCCCAGCACCCACATGGCAGCTGACAACTGTCTGTAGTTCCAGTTCCAGGCAAACACCAAGGCAAATAAATAAATAAAGTTTTTAAAAAAAAAAAAAAAAAAAGGTTCAGACCCACTCTCAGCCCTGCTTAGCCTTAAATAATCACACAGGCTTGTATTATTTTTATGCTGATTGACCTAAGGCTCAGGCATATAATTTGCTAACTCCTTCATCTCAACACAACCCATCTTGCTCAGCTGTGAGGCTCGAGGTACCTTTTCTCAGAGCAGCATTTCCTCTGGGACTCCTGGCAGCTCCAGCAACTCTGGCATCTGTCTGTTCTTCTTGTACTCAGTTTTCTTAGCCTGGTAACCCCGCCCACACTTTCTGTCTGCCTTTTGGCCAATCAGCTTTTATTAAACTCATAGGCGGAACAATTATTTAAAATGTAACACATAATCCCACTACACCCTTTTGTACCAGAGATCTCATCCCAACTCACACAACTTTGTTTCCATTTAGAAATGAGGAAATTAAAGCCCAGAAAGGTGACTGGTCCCAAACCACACAAGAAGTTGTAGCAGAGTCAGAACAGGGAATCCTATATGGTCACATGCTGCCTCCCAATGTGAATGGCTCTGAGAGATGCTGCTGGGTGATGTCATCATGAGCATACAGCAGAGCCTATGGCAAATGATACTAACTTAGATGCCTATGCAATAGGCAATCTAGTCTAGTAGGGTGCCCTGTTATGGGTGCAGTCCCCAGTGGCCTAAAATGTTACGTATCCATGACTGACCTACTGAAAGAGACAACATGGCTGGACATGTAAGCTCACAAAGAATGTTGCAGGAAATGTGGAAAAAACAGATAAAAGAAAAATCCAGCCTGGGGTGGGAAGGTTATTGTGAGTTTGAAGCTAATCTGGGCCACACAGTGAGTTCATGGCTACAAAGCAAGACCCCATCAATGATTGATGGTGATGATTATGATGGTGAGAAAGGAATGACAGAGTCCACAGCAATGGAGTGTATACACACAGACATTTAAATTATCACATCTATAGACAAGAACACTTTCTTAAGATTCAGCTAGCTTTCTCCACTCTTATATAGACCATAAAGTAGTGTTACCCACATTGGGCTGGGTCTTTCTACATTAATTAATAAGACAGTTACTCACAGACATACCCACAAGCTAGCGTGATCTAAGCAATTTCTCAATTGACGATTTTAATAAATTCTAGGTTATAGCAAATTGACAATTAAAAACTATCAGACCCTGGAGAGATATCTCTGTGGCTAAGAGTACTCCCATGGGGCTTTTGCAGAGCCCCTGAGTTCTATTCCCAACAGCACCCATACCAGGCAGCTCAGAACCACCAGTGATTCCAGCTCCAAGGGATCTGAGTTCTATTCTGGCCTCTGCTGGCACTTGCATGCATCTGTTTCTCTCTGTGTGTCTGCATCCGTGTCTGTCTGTCTCTCTCAAGTAAAAACAAATAAAGGATAACAAAGGGGTACAAATTGAAAATGAAGACATAAAAGCACCATTATTTGCAGATGATATGATGATATTCATACAAAAACTCCACCAGGAAACTCCTACATCTGATAAACGCTTTCAACAAAGTGACTGGATATAAGATTAACTAAAAAAAAAAAAAAAAGCAGTAGCCCTTCTATATACAAATGACAAATGGGCTAAAAAGAAATCAGGAAAACCACACCCTTCACATTAGCCTCAAACAATATAAAATACCTTGGGGTAACTCTAACTAAGCAAGTGAAAGACCTATATGACAAAAACTTCAAGTATTTGAAAAACAAAATTGTAGATTCCCCATGCTCATGGATCAGTAGGATTAACATAGTGAAAATGGCAATCTTACCAAAAACAATTTACAAATTCAAAGCAATTCATATCAAAATCCCAACACAATTCTTTACAGATCTTAAAAGAACAATATTCAACTTAATATGGAAAAACAAGAAACCCAGGATTCTGTAAGGACCTGGATTCATTCTGGGGGTAGGGCCCAGGTCTGTGAGTGAACTTCTGCAGCAGCCAATGGATTCAAAGGTTGGATTCACACCAGAAAACTCCAAAGGCTGCTGCACCTTACCCCTTTGCCCAATCCTGAAACATCAAGGTGTGTCGCATCTTGATTACGTAGGTTTTTCTTTAAAAACCACCGCTTGTTGAGGCAACACCGCCCTTACCCGCTTCTGCTGTGCAGAGCTAGGTGATCAACCCGGGTTCTCATTCTCTGTAGGTAGCAATAAAATCCCCACTCATAACAACGTGTCCAGCCTCCCTGGTGGGAATTCTTACATGCGGGCATAACAGATACCTAAAACAATCCTGTACAAATAATAAAAGCATTTTCAGAGGTATCACCATCCCTAATTTCAAGCTGTACTATAGACAAGCAGCAATAAAAATTGCATGGTATTAGTGTAAAAACAGACAAATGGATCAATGGAACTGAGTCAAAGACCCAGAAGCAAATGCACAAACCTATGGACACTTGGTTTTTTTTTTTTTTTTTACAAAGTAGCCAAAATTATACAATGGGAAAAAAGAAAGCATCTTCAACAAATGACTGGATGTCAACATACAGAAGAATGCAGATAGATCCGTATCTGTCACCCTGCACAAAGCTCAAATCCAAGTGGACCAAAGACCTCAATATAAATCCAGATACATTTAACCTGATGGAAGAGAAAGTGGGGAACAGCCTTGAACTCACTGGCACAGGATACAACTTCCTGAACAGAACACTAAGGTCAACAATTAATAAATGGTACCTCATGAAACTGAAGCTTCTGTAAGGCAAAGGACACCATCAATAAGACAAAATGGCAGCCTACAGAAAAGGAAAAGATCGTTACCAACTCCACATCTGACAGAGGGCTGATTTCCAAAATATATAAAGAACTCAAGAAACTAGACATCAACAAACCAAATAAGCCAATTAAAAATTGTGGTACAGATCTAAGCAGAGAATTCTCAACAGAGGAATCTCAAATGGCTGAGAAATACTTAAAGAAATATTCATTATCCTTAGCCATCTGAGAAATGCAAATCAAAATTCTGAGATTTCATCTCTTACCTGTCAGAATGGCCAAGATCAAAACCACAAGTGACAGCTTATGCCAGCGAGTATGTGGAACAAGGGAAATACTCTTTCATTGCTGGTGGGAGTGCAAACTTGTACAGCTACTTTGGAAATCAATATGGTGGTTCTTCAGAAAATGAGGAATTGATCTACCTCAAGACCCAGCTATACCATTCTGGGGCATATACCCAAAGGAAGCTCCACTGCAGCACAAGGATACTTGCTCAACTATGTTCATAGCAGCTTTATTCATAAGAGCCAGAACCTGGAAACAACCTAGATGGCCCTCAACTGAAGAATGGATAAAGGAAATGTGGATTATTACTCAGCTATTAAAAACAATGACATTATAAAATTTGCAAGCAAATGGATAAAACTAAAAAAGATCATCCTGAGTGAGATAACCCAGACCCAGAAAGACAAACATGGTATGTACTCATTTATAACCCTCAACCTATAATTTGTCCTTTTCACAAGATGTGCTAGGTAAAAGTATTAGCTGTAAAAGAAAGGATAACCATGCTACAATCCACAGACCCAGAGAAGCTAAGTAACAAGGAGGGCTCAAGGTGGAGACACATGAATCTTACCGTGAAGGGGAAATAGAATAAACATTGCCAGTGGATGGGGAAAGTGGGGACGGGAACAGGAGGGATCAAATGTGTATGGGAGGATGCAGGGAAGAGACCATCGGAATGGAGGAGCATCTCTGGGACAAGCTAGAAACCTAGAGCAATGGATACTCCCAGGAATTTATGAGCTAGATCCTAGGAGCCAGGCCCCAGCTAAGACTCCTAGCAATAGTGGATATGGAGCCTGAACTGGCCATTTCAAGTTAACCATACAAGACTTCCAGTGGCGGGATTTGGACACCAACCTATAATTTGTCCTTTTTACAAGATGTGCTAGGTAAAGGTGGCACAGAAGTTATGGGAGTGGCCAACCAATAACTGGTCCAGCTTGAGACCTATACCATGAGCGGAAGCTCATCCCTGACACTGCCTAGAAAGTCAGGTCCTAGAGGCTGGATAGCCTGAGACCTAGGATGGAACCAAACAGGACTGGCAAAAAGGGAAGGGAAGAAAAGGAAAAGGAAGGAAAAAAAGTCAGCAAAATTATTTCTAATGACATTCTGCTATGTTCATAGATTGCTGACTAGCCCAACTATCATCAGAGAGGCTTCACCAAGCAACTGATGGGAGCAGATGCAGAGACCCACAGCCACACATTGGGTGGATCTCTGGGAATCCTGTGGAAGAGAAGGAAGGATTATATTAGCCAATGAGGTCAAAGACACCACAAGAAAAACCATAGAATCAACTAAATTGGGCTCTTCAGGACTCACAGAGACTGAACAGACATGCAAGACTAGTTCATGACTGAACTAGGTCCTCTGCATATATGTTACAGTGTAGCTTGGTATTCCTGTGGGACTCCTAACAGTGGGAGCAAGGGCCGTCTCTGACTCTCTTGTCTGCTTTGGGACCTTTTTCTCCTACTGGGTTGTCTAGTTCAGCCTTGATAGGGGGGGGGGTGCCTTGCCTTACTGCAGCTTGACATATTATGGCGGGTTGATATCCATGGAAGGCTTGCCCTTTTCTGAAGAGAAACTGAGGAGCGGGGAGAAGGGAGTTGGGAAGGACTGGGAAGGATGGACACGGACTGTGGTCAAGATGCAAAAAAATTAAAAACAATTTTAAAATAGATACATTTCATAGGATTATAAAGAGGCGAAAGTAACTTTACCTAATGTAGGTGTCTAGTACTTCGTGATATATATTTTGCATGTAAAATTTCCACTGTGTTTCCATGGGGGATTTTTTCCAGGGTGTCTGTTGGATAGCCAAATCCATGGATGCTGAAGACTCATCTATAAATTGGCATTGCATTTGAATAAAGCTTGTGAATATAAAAAAAAATCTAATCATCACAAGAGCAGAGAAGCTGGGTTTAGGCTAGATTCCCACAGGCTAGCAAGGAGACCTTGGGTCAGTCATGTAACCATATTGCTTTCTTTTGGGGAAAGATCGGTATAGGCTGTGAGGTCCCTCTGCGACCTCAAGTGCCTGAAACACTTAGAAAATTCCCAAGTACTCTCCTAAATTCAAATTTTTTACAGTTTCTTCGTACCGAATTGAGTGCGGACTTGCGTTACTCTGTTCCCATGGGGACCTCTCTGATATTCGTACATGCATCTGAGCCGTGCTCAGGCAGATTTACTTTCGGAAATCCCAAATCCACGCACTCCGGGCTCACCCAGATCATCTTGGTTGCAGCTCCCACTCAGGCACCCCGGTGTCTGCGCACCCAGTGCACGTGCGCATTGGATGAGACCCCCACCCTCGCCCCACCAGAGCAGCTGGCGGGGCAGGATGGGGCGGGGCCCAGCGGCAGGTGGGGGCGGGACGGGGCGGGGCGGGCAATACTGGAGCGCTGGGAGCAGTGAGGAACAGAGGCGTGGTAGGCGCGCGGAGCCCGAGTTAAGCCCGTGTGCGCGCCGCCATGCCCTTGGCCTTCTGCGGTACCGAGAACCACTCGGCCGCCTACCGGGTGGATCAGGGCGTCCTCAACAACGGCTGCTTTGTGGACGCGCTTAACGTGGTGCCGCACGTTTTTCTGCTTTTCATCACCTTCCCCATCCTCTTCATCGGTGAGCGCGCGCCGCGGTGGAAGGCGGGAGGGCGCGTGGGGGAAGGGCACACGGCCCAGAGGTGGCGCGCGGCCCCGGCGGTCCCGCACCGGCTCGCCAATCTCCCGAGGTCCTCTCTGCTCTCCGTCTCCGCCCTTGCACCCCCAATCCTCCCAATCCCTGAACCCGGGCACTCACTACTCTAGGGATCCCCAAGTTTTGTCACCGCAGGGCCTGACCCGGGATGGGGTCCCGCAGGAGCGCGGAAGGTCGTGAGGGGTCCGGCCACACCCTGAGCGGCGCAGCGGCGAGAGTCTGGCCACCCCTTCCCCCGGCCCGCGCTGTCATCACCGCAGCTGGACTCTGACCGGAGCGCAGGCTGCAGCTGGGGAGGTTGATGGTGAAGGCCCTCGAGCCCCGCGCTGTCCCAGTGTGGTGGCACCATGAACAGAAGCCTCTCCAAGGCCCGGGGTCCCGTGCACACTGGGCAAGGAGATAGACTTTGGGTGCTGGTACCCTCTCCAGGACTGTGAATCAGTTCGGATCGGATTTAGCAACACCTTCGACTCCCAGCGCGCTTTCCAGAAAGTGGTCTACAAAGTTGAGCGCCCCAGTCAGGACGATCCTCTTCACTCTGGTCCCCTCCTCTCTCTCCCAAGACCTTGAGTCTCCCGGGGCCAATCAACACTGTTCACAGAGGCTGTTCACGCAATTCCTCAACTGTTCATTTACTTTAATTAAGAGGCACAACAAATCTTTAAGATTTTTTTGGGAAGAAGGGCAAGGTGGCCATCAAACTGAATTAGTAAGAAATTGCTGAACCAGGCTACTTTGGCAATCCCCGTTCTTGGGAGGTGGAGGCAGGAGGATCGGGGAGTTTAAGGCCATCCTTGGTTACATAGGAAGTTCAGGGTTAGTATGGGCAATATTAGGTAGACCCAGTCTCAAAAAACCAAAAGCTGCTGCAGAAGGAAGTTGCTAGTTACTTTCAAAGATAAATGATTAGCTAGAAATAGAAAAAGAATATGTAATACATGCCTATATGTGTGTCAAAAATGAAGCAGAATGGATAGCCTGTCACACAGGAGGTCCGTGTGGTACCGGCTTAGGGCCATGCTTTGTACTTAGACATTTAGTTCATATGCTCAGCAGTGGGGAAGTGGGATATACTCTCTCTATCCTGGACCTCCTCAGGTGGCCTTCCTACATTCTGAATCTTTCCCTGCAGGATGGGGTAGCCAGAGCTCCAAGGTACACATTCACCACAGCACCTGGCTCCACTTCCCAGGGCACAACCTACGCTGGATCCTTACCTTCATTTTGCTCTTTGTCCTTGTATGTGAGATCGCTGAAGGCATCCTGTCGGATGGGTAAGTGAGTAATGGAGACTGAGGGATGAGAAGATGTGCTCCAGGGGAACTTCCAGAGAAGCCCAAGGAGATCCTCCCGCTACCTGCTCATATGCCTTACACAAACCATAACCCATTGCATGGTGTGAACTGTGCCAGGCCCTAGACACACAGGAAAGCCAGTCAGGAGGTTAAAGGGAATGCAGATTTCTGTGCCAGTTCCTGTAAGGCCATTCTGGAGCCTGCCAGGGTGCCCCCAGCAGTTCCTGGATCTCTGGGCACTTATATTTATTACGGTACAGTCCCACCTGGCTGTAGCCAGTTCTTCTCCCCACACCCAACCCTTTCGTCACCTCTCCCACAGATCAGAATGTATGTTCAAGTTTTGGTTTGCAAAGCTGTAAGAAGGACCAGTGGATGTCTGCTGAGATCTTAAGTGTTGATCCTCTGTATTCACAGTGCAGGGCACACAAAAGCACTGCACACATATACTGAATCCCAGAAGAATAAATAAAATCATACCACAAGGACACGGTCTAGGAGGAGAGGTGAAGGTGGTGTTAGGCAGGGTCCACGGTGCAGGGGGCTGTGGAGCTGATTCCAGACATGACAAGTGTTCTGACTGGCAGAGGAAGGCGTGAAGGAGCAGGAAATCTTGACACTGGACCATGGCAAGAAGGACAAGAAACAGGGCCCGCAGAGGTGACAAGTGTGATTTGAGACCCCAGAGGAAAGCTGGGTGTGTGGAGATGGCCTTGAGATCGAGGCAGGAAAAATGGAGAAGGCTGAAGCAGTTGACCACGGAAGAGAGCTATGGACTGAGGCTGCGAAGCAGATCTGGAGCTCAAGAGGAGGTGTCTGGATGGCAGACTGTCTGAGTTGGATTTGACTCTAGGGTTCAACCCAAGAGAGAGACCCTCAGCGGCATTCCTGAGTGAGGGGCCAAGTGTGTGTTAGTCAAGTGAGAGGCAGGAGAATCAGAGGAGAGATGAGGAATGTCTGCAGTGGGAGATAAAGTGTGTCCTCAGGAAGACAGAAGGCGATCTGGAGCAGCCATCTTTAAGGCAGAATAGAGGAAGCAGTGAGCCTCAGGGACTGTTTCAGGAGGTGATGTCACAGTTATGGGTGGACATTGGGCTGGAATATCTGAGGTCCAGCTCATCTGAGCTACAATTAGACAGTGCTCAACACTGCAGCTGTCCCCAAGGGGTGGGGTTTCTGCCCTGCCACCTCCTGCTTCTTAGTATCTAGGCATCCAGGTGTCAACATTAATTTCATGCCTTGCCTCCTCAAGGCATTGGGTCCTACTGCTGACCAACAAGAATACCACAAGGCATGCTTATGCTTAGGTAGCCAGTCTGTACCCCTCCTCAGGACCCTTCCACTGTCACTGAGCATGGAGAAAACGGACTTGTGAGCCCTTGGGCCAGTAATACCCCTAGGTTATAATTGTCTGTGTGAAGAGAAGGGAGCCCTGGACTTTCTGCCCAGTGCCAGCTGTGGGAATTGTATGTCACTCAGCCTTTCTGGACTTGCCTTTTCTGCCTGGGAAATTTTTACCCTCTACAAATAGGCGAGTGAGTACCAGAGCCCTCACTCGCCTATTTGTAGAGGGTAAAAATGGGAAAATGCACAGGGTCCAGAACCCAGAGCTTGGAGCGGAGGATGTATGCCCAGGATATGGACACTGGAAGGAAGGAGCGCAGACAGCCACTCTGCATTCTCTACCCTACATAGCTGTACCTGCATCCCTGCCCATTGAGTATGTCTCCTCCAAGGCATAATGCATGTCTCTAGCTGGACACGGGACATCTGGTCTTTGGAAAAGACATCTCTGAGTGAACAAGTGTAAGGACAGAACATGAGGGGTGAGCAGATGGGTGAGGTCACAGACCTGCCCTGTGGCTCCCCATTTCCATACTGGCTTGTGGTACGGGGGCTGGAGCTGGATAAAACAACAGTCTTTAGCTGGGATCTGACTTAGGCTCAGCCACATTAGTGACTAACTGAGGCATCTTTAGTCTGTAGTGAAGCTGCTTCCTCAGGGGCTCATGCCTTGTGCCATCCTGGTAATTCAGAGCAGCCAAAGCATGCAGTGTAATGAGAAGGGGGGGGCCATATGGGACGAGTGTTTTCCCAAATCACCATACACACAACTGACTTAAAGAAAACTCATCCCTAATTCCTTTGCTGCTTTATTCTGAGCCACTCAGTAAAACATTTAAGATCTATTATAACTGATACTATGGCATAATTGCTCCAATTATAGTTAATATTAAATTCATTTCAACATTATTTCTAGGACAGAGGCAAGAGTTCTGAAGCCCCCTCTGCTCCTTTGCATCTCCTTTATTATCAAGACCTTTTGCTCAGACTATCCAGGCTGAAAGGACATTAGTCACAGTCTCATTTAACAAGAAAGCTAGAAAATTACCTTTTCTGGTTGGTTTTGAAGTTTGGTAATCTGTGAGCTCAGCCTTCCCCCACTGTGGGTCAGCCACCCCTTCCTCATGAACACAAAGTTACTGCCCTGTTGCAAGTATAAGAAGACAGAGGCAAGCCTGGAAAAGTCTATTTCAGCCATGCTTCTTCCTTACAGGGAGGTCATGCTCTACAAACTTGACTTTCACATTTCAGTGACCAAAGTTGCATGGCCACCCTCAGACCAATCCCTGACAAAGGGGTTTGGAATTGCTAGCCCACTTAAGCTGGTCACCATCTATTTCTTAGGAGCTGGATAATTTGTGGTTCTTTGTCAAGCAGCAAGGAGAGGATGCTATTTGGTAAACATGCCTGAACTTGGGCCTCTCCACAGTCCCCAGACTCCTGGCACAGTGCACACATATGCTGTGACTCCTCTGCTGAACACGTATTTGTCCTTTAAAGCCCAACCTTGTTCCACACCCTTTGGGGAGCTGACCCTGGTTGGCCACCCTCTCCTTTGCAATCCCTTGGCCTTCAGGGTACCTGAACCCTTCTGTGGTCTGTTGAGTCAGATAGCAGCCTATGCTTGACTTCTCCTGGGTAAGGACACTCAGGATCCAGAAATGGTATAAGTGAGGGCATTACTGGGGCAGGAGGCTGAAATGGACCCTCTGGGTCTGGAGAGGGTTTCCAACATTGCTGGTGTAGGAAGAATGGGTTGGGTGGTGCTAGAGAGCTTTCTGGAGGTCCTGTTGCCTGTGCCTTTCCTGCTGGGCTGGGCTGGGTCTGTTTTGCTGTCTGTAGGAAGAACTTGATCAGGAAAGCTAAGGCAATCCTCCACACATCTTAGCTGAAGCTGAGGTCTGGAGGAGACCCTAGCTGCAAGTGTGGATTGATTGTCACCATGCCCTGCTTCTGCCAGCAGAGAGGCCTTTGTGAGTCAAAGCAGGAGGGCTCCATCTAGTAGTTTCTGTCCCCAGCCCAAAGGAGGAAGGCAAAGGCTTTGTCTTGTGGCATGTGACTTAGCCAATCTGTGCCTCAGACATAGAATAGGATGTCTGGGTGCCCACATCATGGGGCCTTCATTAAACAATTTACTATTTATTAGGTAATTTGAATCATACTCAGCCTGGGGCAGATACTCAGCAAACGTGGACCACTGTCAGTATTATTAGTATAGTGCCTGCAGATGCTGCCTGTGCTTCCTGTGCCACTCATATTAAATGGGGCTATTACTGAGAAAATTGGGGTGTACAGATGTTTTGGATACATGTTGGGAAGAACTGCCAGCACCTGGGCATCTAGGCCATGGTTATCTGACGTCCTCCTGTGTTCTGAGCAGCAAGCACAAGACCTGTGCTCCTCTTCTAGGTGCTGGCCATATCCACATTCTCTCTCTGATTTTGACTCTTCTCCCCATCACAGGGTGACAGAATCCCGCCACCTCCACTTGTACATGCCAGCTGGGATGGCATTCATGGCTGCCATCACCTCTGTGGTCTATTATCATAACATCGAGACCTCCAACTTCCCCAAGCTTTTGATTGGTAAGGAAGGGGAAGCCAGCATTTACTGAGCACTTATTCCAGGCACCAGCCCAGGCTAGGAATAAAGAGGTCTCTGCCTCCATGGAGCTTGTGGTCTGGAGGAGGAGACAGATGGGCAAAGGCAGTAAATTAACCAAGGAGCAGTTGCTGAGGGTGCTGTGCAGGAAAGCAGGTTGGGTGCAGGGAGGAGAGTGGTGGGTGTGGTTAGCTGTACAGAGTGGTCAGGGAAACTCCAAGCAGAGTCAGCCTACAGAGGTCTTCTGACTGAAACCTGCCTGGCAATGAGGCCAACATGGCCAAGCCCAGTGAGCAGGGACACCTGTGGAAATCTGGACTCTGACCACCAGGAGAAAAGTCACTGAGATGGCCCCAGGGTAGGAGGTAGGGGCAAGATATGGATCAGGGTTTCAGGCATGTTGGATTTAATTCCAGAGTCAGGTGTGCAGTTAAGTAAATGAGTCGGGTGTTTGGGGAGGGGTGCCTGGGGAGTTGTGTTCAGCAGATTTGGGTTTATAGATGGCATCTAATGGAAGTCTCATGAGGAGCAAAGAAAGACCTGAGGCTGGCTCTTAGACAGGAAGCAGTGACCGCTTGTAGCTCCTTACATTAATGGCTGAGGTCCCAGGCAAAGATAGCAGCCATGCCCTTGGCCCCTTATGGAGTGTGTAGCATGGGCTCTGTGCTTCTCACCCTCCCTGATTTGTCTCACCATTGCCCACAGGAGCTCTGTTGGAGCTGTAGCTCCTCAGTGTGTGTACAGATGTGAAATAGAAAGGTTGAAAACACCACCAGCAGACACTCATTGAGCACCTCCTACTTGTCAGGCTCTGTCCTACAGTCTTAACTCAATCCTAGCTGTAGCCCTATGAGGTGGACCCCATTAGGGAAGAGCAGGGAGCCTATGCTCAGGGCTTAAGTGACTTGGTATAGTCTACCCAGCTACTTGGGGTACATCACCAAAATCAAGCAACTGAGCAGCCTTCTAGCTGCTTCTAAGGGTCCTCAAGCTGTGTTCTTGCCACCAAAACTGTAAGTCTAGATCTGCCACTGTGTAGCCTGCAGTCACTGGCAGTTACAGCCTAAGGCCAGGCTGTGCCTCTGGTTTGTCAGTAAGTCACTGATGGTCAAGAGTCACACCTTGTAACACCAGGACCTGGAGTGCTCTGTTCTGTGACACTGACAGGGCTGTCTTGTCTTGAGACAGGACATTTTCCTGAGACAGAACATTTTCCTGATATCTAGTCACAGGTCTGCCTTCCCATGTTAGGTGTGACGCTCTGTGGGCATTCTCCAGCTGTGCCCCTGCCCCAGGACCCCATGTGAATGAATGAGTATGCCTGGACTAGCATCCAGAGAGGCAGATGTTAGCTCCAAGCTTCAGAGAGCAGTTCCCAAGGGAACCCTCCCATGTAAGGAACTACCAAGGCCAGGCTAAGCAGTAAAAACACTGTCAGTGCCTCAAAGCTAGTATTCCCATTTTCCATCAAGCCACACGGTTCTGTCTTTCAAAGACAAATCGTCACTATGGGTGTGTCCATACTTCCCAAGAAAACAATGACTTCTTCCCTTTTTCCCCTTGCTCCCCTGGTTGGAGTTTTGCCCCCAGGAGAAGCTTTGCAGCTCCATAAATTCTAGATCAGGCAAAAGGGGGTGCTGAGATATAGGGATAAAGGGCAGTCCATGGAAAAGCTAGCCTCCCTTTGGAGGCCTGCATCTGGTCACAGGTCTGGAATCTTACAAGCAGTAAATTATGATACAGCCTAAACTATTCCATGAAATGCTATCCCGGAGCCCCAGGAAACACCAAGGAAAGGCAAGAGTAGAGAGTGGAGCTGGCAGAGAGCATAGAAGGGCTTCAGGCCAGGCTGAGAGTTTGTGCAAAGGCCCTGAGGCACAGAGAACATAAAGAGATAGATCTCAGGAAGAACAGCTGCCGGTGCCTTGGCAGGCTAGAGGCCACACAATGACTGGTCCTCTCTGAGATGAGCAATTGTTTGCCTTTTGTCTTGATGATTGTTATTTTTGTCATCATTAGGTTGTTACTTGTTCATTTCTTCTTATTTTGGGGACGAGGTCTCCCTGTGTTGCCCTGACTGGCCTCAAACAAGGTTCTCCTGCCTCCTTTTGGCTTTTGTGTGTTTTGTATATGTGTTCATATGTGTATGACATTGGATTGACCATGCTGACCAATACGTATGCACTGCTGTGGAATTAAGAGCATTTACACAGCCTGCAGCCATCTCCACTGTCCATCTCCAGAACCTTCCACCTTCCCAAACCAAAGCGCTAAATTCATTAAACACTAATGCCTTACCTCTCCCTTCTCTAGCCCGTGGGCCTAGCATTCTGCTTTCTCCCTTTATCAAACCTCATTAAGAATTTTTTATCCTTTTGTAACTGTCTTATCTACTGTGAAGTAACACCATGACCATGACAATTCTTTTTTTTTTTTTTAATTTATTTATTATGCATACAATGTTTGGCTTCAGACCAGAAGAGGGCACCAGATCTCATTTTTGTAGATGGTTGTGAGCCACCATGTGGTTGCTGGGAATTGAACTCAGGACCTCTGGAAGAGCAGACAGTGCTCTTCACCTCTGAGCCATCTCTCCAGCCCCCACCATGACAATTCTTACGAAAGAAAACATTTACTGGGGCTGGCTTACAGTACAGAGGTTTAGTCCATTGTCATCGTGGCTGGAAGGATGGTGACAAGCAGGCAGACACGGTGCTGCAGAGGGGCTGAGAGTTCTGCATCCAGATCGGCAGGCAGCAGGAAGGGTCTGTGATACACTAGCCTGGCTTGAGCTTCTGAGACCTCACAACCCAGCCCACACCCAGAGACACACTCCTTACAACAAGGCCACACCTACCCCCAACAAAGCCACACCCCCTAACAGTGCCACACCCTGTGAGCCTGGGGGGGGCATTTTCTTTCAAAACACTACAGTAACTTACTTAATAATTGCTCAGTGTCCTCTATCCATGCTGTAGCATATATCAGAATTTTCTTCCTTTAAGGCTGAGTAATATTGCACATGCTATGCCACATCATGTTGGTGAACATTTGGATTGCTGCCGCTACTACCACTATTATTATTATTATTATTATTATTATTATTGAGATTTCTTTGCTTTGATTTTTTCCATTTTTGTTTTTGTTGTTTGGCTGTTTTTTTGAGACAAGATCTCATGTTGATCAGGTTAGCTTCAAACTTACTGTGTAGCCAAGGATGACTTTGAACCTCTGACCCACCTCCCAAATACTAGGATTATGGGTGTGTGCCATACACATGCCCTTGAGTATTGTGAATAGTGGTTGTGACTGTGGATACAATGAAGGCTTTTGAACATAACCATATATATGGCTCTATGAAGGTCAGAGGGAAGGCAACGGAGAATGACAACCAGTGACAAGGTTCCCAAGGTCGTCAAGAGAAGACATGATGATGGCCTAGAGTGGGGGGGTGGGCGGGTGGCACTGGGGAAGAAAACAGAGAAGAGTAGGAGTATCTAGAGCCTAGGACTCTCCACATCTGCACTCACACCTACTGCCTGACCCCAAGCAGCTGGTGGATGCAGCTGTGTCCTGTGACAGGTTGGAGTTGGCACTATAGGAGAGGACCATCTGGGTTCACCCTGGCTCCACCACTTTCTTCCTCTGTGCCCTTGCAGGGCACGCTCAGCCTCTTTCAACCTTGGTTTCCATCCAGGTAGGAACACTAAGCCCTCCTTGCCTAAATCACAAACTTACTATAGAATCTTAGGAATAAAGACACGGAGGTACGGCTTGACTCTGCCCCAGTAGGCGGCCCTCTTATTCTGGGCAAAAGATAACCAATACACGGGGAATAACTCATGCCAGGAGTGGCCTTTACCTGTGTATCCCCATGGTCTGGAGACTGGTGTGAGTGAGGAGCATCACACAGCCCTGAGGGCCCTTTTAATCTCATGTTCAACCTCAGACCTGGCCACACGGTGAGGTCTGGTGTCTTGACCTGCTTCTCAGCCTACAACCAGGCCTAACAGATCTCATCTTTTTCTTAAAGGATGGCCTAATGACTCAGACACAGGCCAGAGCGCATGGCTCCTTTATTTATGGTGGCCTGACTTGGGTGGGGTGAGGTGTGAAGTTGGCCTCATTGTAATGTGATTCTAGGGACTAGGGTGCTGGGGCTGCCTACATCAACACCTCCTCCAGGGCTACTAAACAAGCTGTGTTGGAGTTTGCTCTCACAAGTTAACAGTGACCTTGGCAGGTTAGGGGGAAAGGTCAGAACCCACCCAGGGCTTCTGAAGCAGACTGCCCCAATCTGAAATCCAACCCTCATAAAAATGTCAGCAGCTAATGTCCAAAGAGCAT
Organism: Sigmodon hispidus; assembly: GCA_004025045.1. NCBI lineage: Eukaryota > Metazoa > Chordata > Mammalia > Rodentia > Cricetidae > Sigmodon > Sigmodon hispidus. The sequence continues at coordinate 122,143 of PVIH01005035.1, forward strand.
CCATACTGCTCACAAAGCTCCCCATGCTCAATGCTTTCCACACACCACTCCCAAACACCTTTGGACTGTGCTGCCCCTGGCCCCACTGATGGATGAGGGAATTCAGGTCTGAGAGGGTTACAGTGTCACATGTGTGTTTGACCTTTTTGCATTACAATGTGATATTGCAATCTACAAAATCTGTACTTGAGGACTCTGCAATGGCTTACAAAACAAAATCTGTAGTGTTTTAGGTAAATTTGTGATTTTGTGCTGGGCTGTATTCATAGCTATTCTGGGCCACAGGCAGGTGCACTTGGTGCTCTATGGTTTAACCTAAGGCCATCCACCTGTTACGTGTAAGTCTGGCTTCAGGGCTCCACCTCTAATTACTACTGAACTGTCCCATGGTGCTAAATGTCACTTTTTCTGGCCCCATTGCCCCAGGATTCCAGGGGAACATTACTGAGGTGCTCTGGGCTCTGAACTGTGAGGACAGAGACCTGGGCCTCCCTCACCTAACCATCACAAGCTGACAGTGAGCATGCCTAATTCACTTCATCTCTCTGGGCCACAGTGTCTTTATCTAAAACAAGCAGGCTGGATTAGATGGTCATTAAGGAGTTTCCTACTTGAGAATCTACCTGGAGTCACCACAGACTATAGAACCCGGCTGTGCCCCTTAATGCTGCGCTGACCTTGCGTGGGTGACCTGACCTTGCTGAACTTAGCCCGTGTGACTGATTGAGTTGGGGGTGACAAGCCGTCCCCTCCCAAGGCTGTGGTGAGAAATAAGTGAGAAAGTGTGTCTAAAGTGCTCCCCTGACACAGTGCCTGTAACTTAGTTAGCTTTGAGAAGCTGTTTCCCTGGCTTCATTGTTATTTGCCTGCCTTATGCTACCAATGCTTCTGAGCATGTCTGTCATGAGTGTCAGAATGCCGATTCCGAATCTCAAAGGGACACTACAGCCAGTGTGGTGACTCACCCTTGCAATTGCAGCACTTGGGAAGTGGAGGCCAGAGAATTAGAAATTCAAGGTCATTCTCAGATACATATGAGACTGTCTGGCAAGTCAGGCCATCAAAGGGATAACGTGACAGTAATACATGCATACCTCCTTATCAAAGCTGTGTTTGAACCCCCCCCCCATGCCTCCTGAACGTGGCTTCTCTCCTTTCCACATGCTTGCCTGTGTGTAGAGGAGCACACATGCATGCTCAGGCGTCACTCTTCTCTCGTCCTCAGCTCTCCTCATCTATTGGACCTTGGCCTTCATCACTAAGACCATCAAGTTTGTCAAGTTCTATGACCACGCCATCGGCTTCTCTCAGCTGCGCTTCTGCCTCACGGGCCTTCTGGTGATTCTGTATGGAATGCTGCTGCTTGTGGAGCTCAACGTGATCAGGGTGAGGGTAAGCAGGGAAGTGTGGTTCTGACTCCAGGTACGCTTTGCATTTGGGCACCGCCGCCATCTGGCAGAGCCCAAGAGCCCTTGATGGCTTTCCCTGCCCTGGAACAGGGCACTGAGATCAGATAGATTTCAGGGGGGGCTGTTCCATTCAACCCCAGCTCTCCACCCCAGGTACTCAGAGAGAGAAAGGAATGGATGAGGATGGGTTCACTCTCGTAGAGAAGAAGTGTAATAGACTGATTTTCTCTGCTTCTTTTGCTGGAGACCGGGGACTCAGTGGAGCACTCAGTAATGAGTAGAGGCACTGCTCATGTGTCTCTTTTATGTTCTGTTTTGTTTATTTGGTTGGGTTTTTTTTTGAGACATCCCTCTTTCTCCCATATTATTTTCATTAATATGACATCATTCATATCTTCTAAGTATCCCCTTAGTGTTTTCCCTCAACATATTATAAGTAAATATGTTTCAATATTTATTTCATGAAAATTGATCATACTACATGCTTCGTCATGAATCACACCCTTCTCATCCAGTATTTCTTAGGACTCCCTCCAAGCTGCCTGAGATACAAGCCCAGTCTCTTAGTGGCTGCATAATACCCCATCGTATAGATGAGCTGTAATTGGTGCAGCCATCTCTGTGGTAGACATTCACCTCACTGCTGAGTTCTTGACTCCACAGATAATGTTGTAGTGAACGTTCTTCCCTGTTTATGTATTACCACTCTGTTCTGTGGGAGAAACACCAAGGAAAGGAGCTGTTTAAGCAAAAGGCATGCCAGTGTTATAGACTGTTGACCGAAAGGTTTGAGCTACCTGCAGTGAGTGAGACAATCCTTTGCCTGCCCTCCAGCTCCTCACGGGGCTCTTGAATTTGCCAGTCAGGCTCTTCTGCTTTTAGCTAGTGGTCCCCAGGAGAGCTACCCTCCATACAGCCCCTGGGAAGAATGCCTTGCTACCATTAATAATGCGTTAGGGAAGTTTGCTAGTATGTGCAGGAGGCAGGATTTGAACCAGGTCCACTTGACTCCAAGCTCTGCAAACTCAGTAGGAATTAGTTACTTTTATTGTTGCTCTGATGGAGGAGCTAATAAAAGCAGCTCAGGGAAGGGTGGGTTTGCTGTGGCTGGATGTTTAAGGTTAGAGTCACTGTGGAAAGGAAAGGCGTGGTGGGTAGGAGCATGAATCGACCACTCACTGCATCCACAGTTAGGGAGCAGGGGAAGGTAAGTGCTGGCTGGTGCATAGTGCCTCTTTCTCTCTCTCTCTCTCTGAACACTTTAAATTTATACTAAACCTTTTTTTTTTTTTTTTTAATTAGCCAGACATAGTGACATACACCTTTAATCCCAGTACTTAGGAAGCAGAGACAGGCAGATCTCTGTAAATTCCAGGCCTACAAAATTAATTACAGGCCAAATAGAGCTACATAGTGAGACTTTGTCTCAAAGAAATGCTTTTTAGCTACATGCATGCATGTGTGTCTGAGGAAGAGGGGGGCGCTGTGTACATGCATGCCGGTGCCTGCAGAGACCATCACATCCCCTGGAGCAACAGTCATAAACAGTTGTGAGCCACCCAGTTGTGTGCTCAGAACAAAACTGGAGTCCTTTGTGAGGGCAGTAGGTGCTCTGAACAAACGGTCCCTCTCTCCAGTCTCTGCTCTCTCTTCTTCATTCAGCTGGAAGATGCCACCCACCTGTAGGGTGGAATTTTCTCCTCAGTTAACCCAGTGTAGATGTGCCCTTTAGACATGTCTAGAGGCCTGTCTCCTAGGAGATGCTGACAGCCAACATTAACTATCACCTGATACCAAACAGTGGTGACTCTCCTTCTTCCCTAGCTCAGCTCAGTGAAATGTAAGGAGGCCCAGGAGGCCCTTTTTCTAGAGGCCGTAGATCACCACATCTTCTGATAGTCAAATGCAGACCATCACACCAAAACCCTTGCTGGGTTGTGGGGAAGGGGAGGTGTTGCATTTGTCCACCCTCCACCCCTGCCCCACAGAGGTACATCTTCTTCAAGACGCCAAGGGAGGTAAAGCCCCCTGAGGACCTGCAGGACCTAGGTGTGCGCTTTCTACAGCCCTTCGTTAACCTGCTATCAAAGGGGACCTACTGGTGGATGAACGCCTTTATCAAGACAGCCCACAAGAAGCCTATTGACCTGCGGGCCATCGGCAAGCTGCCCATCGCTATGAGAGCCCTCACCAACTATCAGCGACTCTGCGTGGCCTTTGATGCTCAGGTGGCCAATGGTCCAGCTTGCCTTCCCATGGAGTCACAGCCAAGGATTTTGGAGGGCAGCCAGCCAAACCCTGGGGAGGGAAAGAGGCTTACCCTTAGCAACACAGAATTCTAGGACCAAATATTCATAGGAAGGTCATGGTTGGAATGGCCCTTACAGCTTAGGTCACCAGGTCCAAAACACTCACTGTCAAAATGGGGAAACTGAGGCTTGGTAAGGGATATGGCTTTAGATGACTCCTCCATCCTCTGTATTCTTAAGTGATGTGGGTATCCACCCAGGGTGGAGGGCAAGGTATTTCCCTGATCCCTACACAATTTCTGCAGATTTGGCCAGGATGAGGTCAGTCTTTATCAGTAATGAGGAAGGTGAGGTCCTAAGAACTTCCAGGACACAGACTCCCTGGGCAGTGTTCTTTTATCATGTCTGTTGGCACTCAAGGAAACATTGAAACATGGTAATGAGTGAATGTAGCAAGTGCCAATCCATCAAGATGGTGTTATACTGATCACATGACTCCCTACTGGCACTGTAACTTGATATGCCTCTGGCCTCAGTTTTCCCTGTCATGCATTCATTGATACCATGATTTCCTACTGAAGTTTGCCTGACTACAGACAGCATGGCCACAAAGTTTCCCCCAAGCAGCAGGATCCAGGGGCTCTCGATGACTGAGCCCTCACTCTCTCTGACCTGGCTATGGGATTCTCTTGGCAGCGGAAGGACATGCAGAGCCCACAGGGAGCCCGGGCCATCTGGAGGGCTCTCTGCCATGCCTTTGGGAGACGCCTGGTCCTCAGCAGCACATTTCGCATCCTGGCTGACCTGCTGGGCTTCGCTGGGCCTCTCTGCATCTTTGGGATCGTGGATCACTTGGGGAAGGAGAACCATGTCTTCCAGCCCAAGGTGGGCCATCCTTGGGGCAGAGCTAGGCACCCTCCAGAAGGTTTGTCTTATGCATGTGAGTTTGAGAAGCCGTGTTAGCTGTGGCTGACTGGGTTGGGAGCTCTTCAGCAGAATCCATTTCTGGAAGAGGCTCCATGTCCAGTTAGCTGAAAATGCTGAGTGGAGAGTTTGAGCCTGACGATTTGTGTTGCCTGAGCTGCCTTCAGTTTGAGAACCCTAACTCTTGGTGTTCTGCAGGGGCATCTAGGGCGGCTGTGGTGGAGGAGAAGCCATGTGGATCTCTACTTCCCTGTTCACGTTCCCACTACCCAGCTCTATTCACATAGTAGCTTTTCTTCCTTCTTGGTTTCCTTCCCTACTCCCTCTTTCTTGGTTTTTGAGACAGAGTTTTATCTAGCCTAGGCTTATCTTAAACTCTATGCAGTGGGACTCCTCTTGAATTTCTGATTCTCCTGCCTCCACACCTCCTAATTCTTGAGACTGAAGGTGTACATGCCATGCCTCGCCTATTACAAAAGCTCTTCTCAGACCCAAGGTACTTGAAACCCACTAGACTAGGTGATGCTCAGTGGTCTTTTCAGCTCAGAGGATGCTACAACTAAAGTGTTTTGGACAGAGTCAGTGTGTGTGTGTGTGTGTGTGTGTGTGTGTGTGTGTGTTATATTAAAAACATAAAAGCAGAAGGAACCTATTAAGAGACACAGAACCAACAAGAGCAGGAAGAGGGTGGATAACAAAGATGGGATGAATATGAACAAATTACTATGATGGATGATATAGTGATATTTGATAGTGTTACAGTGTAACCCATTTTTTATACACTAACTTAAAAGCTAGTGTTAAAAGGGTCGAAGGGGCTGGAGAGTTGGTCAACAGTTACATCTGCAGAGGATCTGAGTTTGTTTTCCAGCATGCCTGTTAGGTAGCTCACAAGCACTTGTAACTCCAGGGGCCCTGCACACACACACACAATTTGAAAGGGGTGTTAGAAGCCTCTTCTAGGAGTGTTTTTTTTTTCTATTTGGGACAACATTACCCACTTTGGGACTTTGGGGACTGAAGGTACTTGATTCTCTGCAACCACCTGGGTGAAGATGACCACAGTGAGAAACCTCATCCACTATGGGATGCTGCCCTGTAAAATCCCAGCGATGAAGTGATTATAACATTTCAAGCACACACAGGCAAGAGACACTGAGAGTTAGTAGTTAGGGCTCCTGACAGCTGGTGGTACCTTGAATGTGATGCTCATTTGTTCCTGAGCGCTGACCTTGCAGATAGCTGCTAATCCTCCAGAGGTTTATATAGTTTTCTAAGCATAATTAATCAATTGAGCACTTCTGAGTTAGAAATCCCAGACAGGCCAGTCTGTGGGTCTGACTTGCTGAGAATGTTTATTAATCCTAATGTTTGAAGGCCCTGGGCAGGGCTAAGGGGTCATAGAGACTTATGATCAAGATCATTAACCACAATGCCCATCTAGTGACCACTGGACACACATCTGGCTATGGGTAGGCATTTTCCTGTTTAATCCCTAAAGGGACCCTTTGATGGACAGTGGGGGTGGCAATGGGTATAGTGAGATATAATTACCATGCCATGTAATTCATGCAGTAGACACTCTTATTCCCATTTACAGATGAGAACCTTGGTGCTGAATCAGGTTTAGTAATTTTCCCCCAGGGTCTCTCAGCCAGTTTCTAACAGTCTGAGAATCCAAACTCTGCTGTCTTGTTCTGTAGTCTGGACTCTTAAGCCATGACACTAAAATGATTATTACTATCAAACCGTCACCCAGGGATTGTGAGATCCAGTGATGGGAGAAATCTAAATGAGGAGGAGCATAAACAGACTGTGAAAGCCAATTGTAGCAGCACGTGCCTGTAATCCCAGCATTCAGGAAGCTGAGGCAGGAGGGTGTCAGCAAGTTTGAAGATAGCCTTACATAGCAAGGCCCTGTCCTCCAAGAGAAAGGCGTTTGAATAGGACCTCCATAAATAAACTGGATTAGCCAGGTAGGAACATTTCCTGTGTTAGGAAGCTTTTTGTACATGTGTTTGTTTCTTTTGCTTATTTAGCTTTAATGCTCTTTCTAGCTATCGAGTGTGTGTGTGTGTGTGTGTGTGTGTGTGTGTGTGTGTGTGTGTGTGTACCATGTCATGCATATGAGGGTCAGAGGGCAGACAGCTTGCTGGAATCAGTTCTCTGCTTCTACTGAATGAGCTCTCTGAGTCATCTCATTGGCCTCCTTTTCTGGCCTTTTGAGCCTCTGCCTTTAGTAGGATATTTCTTTGCCTCCAGCAGTGGCATCTCTAGCATAAGACAACCCCAGAATCCTCCACCTTCTCTATTCTGAATGTTAGGGGGAAATAGCCTAGGCCAGAGCCCCTAGCTTAGCGAACCATCTTCCTGCATTTCCCCAAACCCTTGGAGAAAGTCTTCTAAGAAGAAAGCAGCCCAGATGGTGAGAGCAGTCCCAAGAAGGTTGTTCCTGAACCTTACCTCCCTGTCTCAGCCCTCAGGCTGGCTAGGGTTTATTGCCTTCTTGATGGAGTGCTTTTATTGGCACACAGATCCCTGGGACAGGTGGCTCTGCCTCAGTGGCAGCAGGCGTTATCAGATTAATATTTGTTTCCTGCCACCCAAATGCAATCAGCAAATTTCCGACACAGAAACGAGAGTTGAGAGTGAACACCAGCCCTAGCCTCTGGAACTCTCTAGCTGTTTGGCCTAAGGTTACCTCCTGCAGCTTAATTCACACTTGGGCATCAGAGCCCAGATTCAGTACAGCCATTTGTTCCTTAGCCTTGCTTTGCTGCTGGTCCAAGAGCCGGTGTTCTTAGGGTCAGTAGGTTTGGGCAAGGAGGAAATGCTTTGGGGCTCCAGCCTGGCTGGACGAGGAAGCCTAGCCCATATCCAGCCTGCTCCTGTCTGTAGAGCTGGCACCCACTGTTGATTCTGTCAGCAGATGTCTCTCCCCTCTTTCCTTCTTGGACACACAATTGGCAAGGAACAGAGCACCTTTGGCATCTAGAAAGATGAGCAGTGTTGATTTGCCCTGTAGTCTGTAGTCCACAGAACCCACTCTGAAGCTCTTGGCCCCACTGTCTCTCTGTTCCCAGAGAAGTCTGGGCTCTACCCAGGATCTAATTCTTTCCAGCCCCACTCTCTTGCCCAACCCCCTCTCCAATCTGTCACCTGCCAGGGATGCCACTGAGCTGGCTGGAGGGCAGTGGAATTGGATTCATAAAGAATGGCTATATCTGAAACCTGCCAGCACCACTCTGGGCTATCAGCTGAGCTGAAAAAAAGAGCAGCCTGGGTTGGTCCAAGGCCAAAGCTTTGACCCTTCTAGGCTACAGTAGAAAGAGCACATGGGCTGGCTATGTGTGTTTCTAAACAAATTCTGCAGAAAAAAAAAAGAAAAAAGGTTGATGGTTCTGTCTCCTCCTCCTCCT